>VZDJ01000119.1:1171224-1195985 GCA_008694505.1 Cyanoderma ruficeps | reverse complement strand
ATATATATATATATATATATATATACACACACACACACATATATGCTACAACAGACAGTGAGAAGAATAAAATTAGAAAAGACAATATGAGAATATGCATTCTCAAAGCACATGAGGACAGTAAATATGTAGGGGTATTATTGAGCTTCAGGGGATGCTCAAAGTATAGAATCAGACTTTCCATGATGAGGAGCCAGCCAAGCCTGGGTAATGAAATATTCTCTTTCAAGGTTATCAGTGGACTGTCCCAAGGCTTTGCATCCCTTCAGAGTATAAGATTTCAAGACAGCATTTCCAAACACAGTTGGACCCATTTTCCATCTGATGTTGAAGAGTGCAGGTGGGAACTCAAAAGTCCAACTCTTAAGACACTGCTCGTAAAAAACTATTTGACCAGTTGGAAAATCTAATTATACAACTGTTTTAAGGACAGATAATTTTTTTTTTTGGTGGGTGTGTGAAAGCCTGGGGTGGAGTAGGATTCATAGAATTAATCTTAAGAGCCTACTGGTTTAGACAGCTTAATTCACAGAGCTAGCCATATGAACAATAATGTCTAATGAATGTTTTATTTGTCTCATGAAATTCAAGTACTCCCCTGGAAATGGCAAGGGGCCCTTATTAGGGCAAGACCTGGGAAAGTGACACATCACTGCCATTTGCTTTCCACCTCATGTGCCAAAACAAATCTGACCCCATGCCATTTCCATTTCTTTTACACGTTCACTCCTTTATGCTCACCTGGAGTGTGAATGGCTATACAATTGTAGCGAGAACAGACAAACATCACCACTTATGCTTTTCTGATTTTTCATGAGATGAATGTAGATTCATTTCATGCAGTAAATGATATTGACTGGGTTTACATTTCTTTGCAGATTGAATACTAATGATGACTTTATTTCTTAATGACTGACTTCTGATTTCATAGTTTCAACAAGCTGATGCATGTCTAAAAGAGTACAAACTGAACACTTCATTGCAAATGATGTATTTATTGTTTGTAGTTAATCTTTCTGTTTGCATGTTGTTAACAGCATGCAGATGGATTAAAATACAGTTTTTGTTCACTATTTAAAATTTTTTAAGCAATTTTGGAATAATTAAGAAGAACACTCTCTGTATTTCATATGTAAAATGTGTGATTGTTTACCTTTGTCATGAGATTTTGTTTCTCTTTCGTGGTTTTGTAATTGAGACTTTTCCAGGCAAGAAGGGAGAATGAGAGAATGGCCATGGCAACATTTTCAATAAAAGACTTCTTATTAGCACATTCCCTGTGGCATAGCAATGAAGGAAATTTTTGTAGATTTTACCAAAGAAGGAGAGATAACTGGGCACTGCAACGCTGACTTCATTTCTCTAAAATTTCTCTATTTTCTTCTACATATATTATTTAAAGCCTGCTGCAAATCCTTTTCACATAGATCTGTTCCATAAAGGTGCATGTTTTTGTGTATATGTGTATTCTTTTGCATAAAGGAACTGAGGATTGGTTTGTGGTTTGGTTTGGTTTTTCAGGATTTCTTGTTTGTTGGTTGGTTTGTTTTTTTGTGACTGGATATAAAAAATAAATTGTTTAGTGAAATGGCTTACATGTACCTTGAGAGTATCTCAGCTACATAGACAGATGAATAAAAATATCCATTAGGATGGGTATAGCTGTAACTGCTTGCTTAAAACCCCCCACAACATCTCATCATCATTTATGCAGTTGTTATATGTAACAAGGACTCTCCTGTTCTTAACATTTCCCATAAATTCAGTTTTGTCATGAGTTGAATGTAGTGTAAATATCTGTATATATTTTGTAAACACCTGTTAGCATTCACCAAAATAACTTCAATTTCACTACAAAATGCATGTATTGATCTGTGCTTGCATAGATAGATAGATAATACTGAGAAACCCCTTGACAGAGGTAAACATCAAGTACAGATGTAACAGCACAGTAAAGCATCAGAATAAAAATTATGGTACACAGTAGAAACTGTGAACTCAATACATGCAGAAACACCACTACAGTCCTTATTCTGGATTCTTGAGGTTCTGCTTGTGTCAGGGAGGAAAAGCAACAGAACTTTTAGTGCCTCCCATTTGTCATGCTTCCCTCTGAGGTGTGTTGCAAAAACACAGTGCATCCTAATTGCACCATAAAAGGAGAATTATTTATAAAAGTGAAAGCTAGACCCTATGGACTGTGAGTCATTTACATCCAAACTATAAAACAAACCAAATTAATCCAACAATTCCAAAGGGAGCTATATATTTTAACCAAAGTAGGGGAAGAAAAGAAGTCCACAACTGTTTGATATAAAATGCACAGCACCATGTTAAGCAAATTGTTTGCTACTGAATAGCAGTTTCTAATTTATGAAGCAATAAGTGGCAATTAGACATAAAATTCAATATTTATATTTTGGTAGAATCTGAGTATAAATTGATATCATTATGTGTTTCATTATTTTCTACCAGCACATTCAGAAACAGTATCAAGCTAGCTCTTCTAAAATAATATAGAAGTGGTCCCAAGTTTTTGCTGGGATGAAAAGAAATAGATAAGCCTGTGTTCAGAGCTGTGAGGTCTCTTTTTGCTTTTACTTTTATAAAAAAGATATTTTTTCCCAAATTCCCGCTACTGAGAGATGACTCTTTACTTAGCTACCTCAGTTTACAGTGTAGTTTACTAACTTCTGAGAAGCTGTGCCTGACTGACACCAGTCAGGGGGGGAAATTAATAGGCCTGTTTAATTTTACTTCCTTTTTGCTTTCCATAACACCCCAGGAGGAAGAAAGGATCATTTATCCCAGCTAAACTTCCTTGCTCTCACTATAACTGCATAGTTATCATTTACTGTCTGTAACCCTATAACTAGGTAGGAAGCAGGGTGTAAGTCTGTCACTCATCTGTAGAGGGACAGTGGTGGCAGGCAGCAGAATTTTGCCAAGTTCTGCTCAGCTGGTCTCCTGTGAGTTGCAGAAAACTCTTCCAGCAGAGAAGAGAGGAACAGGGGCAGAAGGGACTTGGGTAAAAGGCTTGAGAGGGGGGAGAGGCAGCTTTTGATCTTTTGTCTCTCACAGGGTAAGCCTTGCAGAGTTATATTTAATTTCAGGAAATGGAACTGGACTAACTGCCCAGTCCTGGCCATAACTGCTGACTGTTGAGTCTGCATTTTAAATAGTTACTCTCTTTTCTATAATTTAAATACAAATCTTAACGTGTTTATCCTACGACAGGGCCTAATGGTCACAGAAACAACACCAGTTCTACAACAAGTGGCTGACATACACTATCAGAGACCTTCTCCTCTCTCCATTCTGGCAATGGAGAAGAGGACCCCATGTCCCTTACTGCCACCCCCAGAGCTCTGTAGTCACTTTGGATGCTTTCCAGGTTTCCCAGCACTGTCACTGCTGTCTACATTTAAGAACATTGTGGAGCAGTAGTCAGAGGGTCAGGCAAGCTTTGGCAGTCTCCCCCAGCACCCAGACCTGGGTCCCCAGCCCACAGCAAACTTCTGCAGCCAGCAGGTCAGGTTGGCAGGTGGTGCTGCTGTCCCCTGCAGCTGCTGCTGCCACTGCTGCCTTGTGGTGGCCTTGCATAGGTCAGGGTCAATTGGCCCAAACCTCTCTTGAAAGCATGGCCAGTTACTTCAGCCTTGAGGGGAATGCATCCATATTGCATCCTCTGTCCTTGCTGGGACAGCTGCTCCAACATCTGCTGGGCAATGTGCCCTGTGGCACGTCACTGCCATGCCCAAGAACATTTAGGCTTGTTTGAACTCAGAGAAGGACCCCTTTTTCTGTCCAAACTGCTGACTTTGTGTGCTGTGATCTGAGCCCGACCCTTATTAAGGCTTCTCCACAAAACCAGCTAAAAGTGCACTTGACCCTCCCTTTTTGCAGAATGCCTGCAACAAAGGTTCCCAGCACCCTTGGCTGAGAGCAGCTTGTCAAGGTTTGAGGCTCCATTCCCTGTATTTGCTAGCTCAGACTGACAGCTGTCTCATTAGGTGGGTATTACTATTTGTTTAGGGCTTTTAAATCTCATTAAAGGTAAAAGTTCTTCAAATTATAGTACTATTATAGATGCGATCTCTGTGTTACTGATTAGTCTCCTTCTTGAAACCCTCAGAAGACTAATTGCTGCTCACTGCTCTCTGTATGTTCTTCCATGTGTTCACCCCAGATGGCCAATTGATCTAATTTGATGTCTGAGGCAGCCATAGCTTCTTGTGGCCTGGCAGATATTAATGTTTCACAGTAGCACGATTACAGATCCCTCTTTTCTGGATTGCATTTCAGCTGCAGGGGAAGGCAGACAGATCCTGCTGCCCAGCCCAAGGCGAAGACTGATGTGTGCAGCCACTGACAGCAGGCACTTTGTCTGCAGGGAGGGGGAAAACGTGCTGCTTTTCATTGATGCTACTCTTCCTCATTGTGGGAAGAAAGGGTTCAGATCTTTTAATAAACATTTGGATTTAAAAACCTGCTACTTATGATTGAAGTCTTGGTTTTGATTATGCAAGTTTTACATCAGCTTTTAAGTTACAGAGGGTTATTTATGATGAATGCCAGCTGAGGGCTAATGACATTAAAGGATTTTGATTCTTGATTTTTGTAAAGACTCCTCAGATTAAAATATTTAAATTAAACTTCACAGATGTTGCTTTTCAAAAAGGAAAGCCAGTTGTCTGTTTGTAGAAACATCAATTAGAACTAATTTTGTGTATAACCCACTGAATAAAACCCTTTGCTTCTTTTGCTGCAAAGTGTATTTGTTCCTGAGACCAAATTTTCCCCAAAATGCTGCTACAGGTAATGTTCATATCTTTTATCTTTAATCGCTGCTTCAAGTGGCAACTGCATTGGACAGAACCCAAATGTCCTTTGAAACAGATTAAAGTTTAATTGTAGAGGGAAGAATAGAATTAATAAATGCCCATCTGTGTTTCTTGATCTCTTTTCTGGCTTTTAAGTTAGAAGAAGATAAAAAGAGGCAATCACTCTTTACGCATATAATTAATTTAAATATTGGAATAACTTAGCATTCATGAATGCATCTCTGTTTTATCTCCTCATTTTACGTCTTTGTTTATCTTATTAAAAAATGTGCACAATGTGTTGATTTCATCTATGTCCAGTGAGTTGCTGAAAAGAAAGAAAATAATTTTAGTTTTACCATTAGTAAAACAAATACACTGAAATTCGTATGCTGGCTTTTGCTTTTGTGGACAAAGGCATTTTGCTTTTTAAGGAAAGTATCAGTGGCTAATGATGGCCTGTTTGATTTACACTGGTGATGATGTCTTCATTAGTCAGAACAAATGATAAATCTCCCCTTGCTGCAGCACGCTGTTGTGCTTTCTCAACCAGCCATTTTAATTTTCAGGTTGACAACCAGTCAGAAAGAATCCATGATGGATGATCAAAGCCCATTTGAGATAGTTTTTGCCTCTAAAATGATGAGCTAAGCTGGTCTGAAGTAAGAGGAAAGATATTTGTGCTGTAATCTGCTGGTTCAGATGCTGCCTGATTGTCACTCTGTGTGCTGACCTGTGCTGCTGATCTTGACCTCTTTATCCACTTCGTCAAGGCAAGATAGAGATCCAGGGAGAGCCTATCCTACACACCATGGATGGGTGAGAGGAGGGTTCACCAGGTCTCCTCAGCATGCTTTAGGAGTTACTGCGGCCAAGCACCGTTCTCATTTAGCATTTCAATTGTGCCAAGGCAGGGCACATGATACACTTTTATTCTTGGGCATAGACACAGCCTCTGTGACTTTGTTTGGGTTGATCTGGTGGGATACACTGGGAAAAAAACCTTTGACCGCCTGCATGCTGGTGTGCCCTGGACCTGGAACTATTAGAGATTAATCAATATCAATAATTATCAAGGATTACCTCTGTGATTTAAGGTTTGCTAGTTTTGCAGTGAGACTTTTCAGAACCAGGCTTTAAATGTGGCACCATAGACAGTACTTTGCAAATTCACATTGTTTCTGAATTCTATGACGAGGATCACAGCAACCCTACCAAGCCAAGAATTAGAGTAGATGCTGCAGTGAGGCGGTGGAGACTGTGGCTCCATGAAATAAGGGTTCTAATTCATGGGTCTGACCTGGGGTTTTAACTAGGCTGGGGCTCCCCACAAAATATATATGTGGGTTGCCAACCTACCTCATCTTGGAGTAAGGTGAGAAATTCTGTTACTTTCAGTTGAGGCTTTTAAGGACACGAAATATAAAAACTCCCCATCAGGATTAATATCATATATGTGCATAAACATACATGTGTATGTGCATGCATATATTGTATGTGTATATATATATGTAATATACACATACATGTATCTCCATGCCTTTCCCTTAGAAAAAGACATCCTCTTCGTGGCCTGTTGGTCAGGTCACACAGTTCAAATTAAAAGACAAGTTCAAATCCTTGCCCTGAACCAGACAGATTGTCCACAGAGTAATGATTTTACTACATTCCTGTAATTTCACAGTTTTCCTCTCAGGGTAAGAACCAGACCAGGTCATTCAGAAAGACGTGGAGGCTTTGGTGCACAGCATGCAGGCAGTTTTAACACTGCTCTCCTCTCAATACTGCAATATTGCCCTTGTTAGTTCTGCCTCTCTACATGGAAAGAAACAATACTGTTTTCTTTTAAACTACATTCATAGCTAAATTTTAAACCTTACAGTGCCTCACAATATCCTTATAAAAGGATATAAAGATATTGCTTTTTTCATAAACCAAATTTAAATTATTTTTGTTTGTAAGACAATACTACTTATCTTTTCCTAACAAGAAGAGTGTAATTCCTGGGAAAAAAGGTAATATATTGAAAAAAGGTAATAATATTTGAAATATTTTGCTAGCAGGCTGGTTACAATTTTTCTTGTTTACACTGTTTTGTGGTCCAAACTTTCAAAAGTATTTTTTCTCTGTGCAGAATTATTTTCAAATTTATTTTTGTAGCTTATATACTTTGACTGCTTCTGGTAAGAAGATCCATAGAAAATTGTGTTTATTTTGTCATGGTAATTCCCCCAATCTCAAAATGAGGCATTCTTCACTCCCACTCTCCATGTAAAAAAATACAAACAAACAAAATGAAAATATGAATTCTCACTTTACAATACCAGTTTTATATTTTATTAAAGTGTGATCTTTAGTGATGCCAATGGGGAAAAAAAGGATGCCATTCAGCTTGTTGTTTTAAGATTTCTTTTTTTTCACTAAGAGAATAAATATTCTGTATTTATTTCTATCCATCTGCTTTTGGTTTAGGTATTCTGTTTCTTCTGTTTCTGGCATTCTGAATGGGCTTTTAGTACGAGTTTGTTAAGTGCAGGCAGAAATCGAGGGTTGATTTGTAAGTAAAATGCTATCCTACAACTTAATCTGTTATTCCAACAATAACAAAAATACTTCTTCTCTTTCTCATGCCAAATCTGTAAAGCCTTATTGCAGAAAAGCCTGAATACAGAAAGGTTTTCAAATTGAGCAGTGTAGTAAAACAGCACCTTCTAACACTATCAAACCCCACAGCAATGTTTTGTTTGTGTAATGGTTACGACTTAGTGCAGCAATTGCAATAAGCTGCTCTGGTGGTTTCAGCAAGTCCTGGAGTTTGTGATCTTCAACCAAGAGTTTTGCAATCTCTCTGAGTTAAATGTTTCCACAATAAAGATCCTTGATAATCTCTATGCATTAACAGCACACAGTCCATCCCAGTGTTAGGTACATGCAATAGAAGGTGGTATGGCTGGCAAAGGCTGGGCAAAAATCTTGTTTTTTCTCTGGAAAGTTTGGCATAGCTAAAGGATAAAATGATGTTTGACAAAAATCTGCCCTTTCTGAAAACCCAAATCTTATTTTTATAATTCTTTAGGTCTTCCATTAAATGAAAACAATTTTCTGTACCACTCACTGTCCTTGTGAAGGACAGCTGGACAAGAGCTTTTACAGGGCCAGATGGCACCACAAGAGGTATACACTGTCAGTCTTCTCCTATAAGAGGGCCATACCATAACTGAATGATTATTTGTACAGCAGTTTTGTGCAAGAATCACAAGCTTTTTGGGGTGCTGGAACTATTAGTCAATCTATTGAAGAAATAAATCATAAATAAAATATGTGGGTGCACAGTGCGTAGCAGGAATGCTCAACCAAGGCTGAATTGTTATCTCAAAGGAGTGGTGGCATAAATTTGGAATTATCCTTGTCCTAGGGCCTTGATATAAAATAGAAATAAGTTCAGCGGGAGATCCAGCTTGTTTTCTCTATTTCAAAGTAGTGCCATTTGGGCTGTTGTTATATGAAAATGGAAAAGCTCAGGCATTTAAGATGCTGCAGAACAAAATTTCAAAATTTTTAGGGCCTTTCAACTATAAGCTGAAATATAAGTGGAACTTCATTTACTTATTGAAGGTCAAAGGTGATAGGAACAAAAGAACAAATTGTATATACAAGACAAATGAGCTAACATCCCTATTTTTATGAAAAGAGATTAATTCCTTGAACTGCCACAAGCAAAGGAGCAGAGTCAGCCAGCATACACAAATTTGTAAGGAGATGGTGGTGGTGGTGTTTCAAAAGCAAAAAAAAAATCTGTGGACACTCCTCATGGCAAGTCCATTATTATCTCGGTGAAAAGCATTAACATCTGGTGATATCCAACTAATATTTTACAGTAAAGCAAATCTGAGGAATTCACAGCCCTTTCTTCTTCACATGCACAGGAGAATATTTCTAGTAAATTCTTTCAGAAAGAATTAATTTTGAAAATTACAGAGGAGGTTGAATAAGACTTTCTTCTAAGATTCCTTAGAACATGATCACACTGATATGACCAATCTGCTATAAATCCATGGATTGCTAAGGATTTCACTNGTGGCAGAAACTTGACATTGAAGCTTGTGCAGTCTCGATATCTTTGTACAGATTTTGTTTCTTAGATTTTCACAGCCTGTGACAAACGCAGCCCTGCTTGCACAATTTCAGGGACTCTGAGTTGTTACAAAATGCATTACAAGAAGGTGTACTTCAGTGTGTCTAATTTCTTATACGCGTTCTTGTGCCCACATGGTGATCAGTGAGTTTCTTAAGTCTTGTTGAATCCCTAAAAATATGAGTAATGCTACTACCACACACTAGAACCCATCCTATTTAATTATGAAATATTATATTTCAGAAAAGAATGCATTTCAGTTGTATACATGGACATGAACTATTGAAGGATTATGGTATCTGTCATTACTGTGTTACTACAGCACTTAAAAATGCTGGTGGGGGATGTGAACCCCCTTGTGCCCAGCATTTAACTTCAGAATACAATACTGATTTTCTCAAGGCTACATTCCAGGTGTGCTTCACTCTTAGGCAGAAGGCATTAATATAAATAATGTTATCTGATATTACTAGTGATAACACCGTCATTTTGCCAAGTAACAAAGTTCTCATTATGGCTTATCATTCTAAGAAATTCCTTCCCTGTAATTCACATGAATCCTTTGAAAGTATGGTTTTCAAAATCTCTGTTTTGAATGGTGAATAAAGGAAGCTGAAATGTTCATCCTTTTCATTAAAGATCTCATTGTTTAGGATTACACAGGCACAGGAGAGATGAAGGCCTGGACTCAGATCATAGCACTCCATAAAACAGGTCAAGAGCAAAGTTTTTTGCCTTGTCAGCAAGGACATGTTTTTTTAAAGCCCCTGGAGGTGCCATTCTCTCTGTTAAATAACTACTCATTTAAGGCCTGAGTATTGTTTTAACACCAAAAAACCTGCTCAAAAAGGTCTGTGATTCTAAAACTGAATTCTAATTTGTATTTTTTGTTCTTTCTGAAGAACTGTGCTAAGAGAGTTTAAGTAATAATAAATTGCTTTCCTATTTTTATCAATCCTCTCTCAACAGGAGATAATAATAGATATAACGTTATTTTGTCCTTTTGCAAAGAATAGGAAGAACTCAGAGTTTCTTATTCAGTACACTGAGCACTGTCAAACACTTTGTACTCTTGCATCCTTGCTAAAAACAACCCCATTTTTAAAGAGATATTGTTGCTTCTTACAGTAACATAAACCTAGAGCAACTGTAATAACTGGAATTGCTGAAATGGCTTCTAATGGAAAAAAATTCCACCCAAAATGTTGTTTTGGCCTGATTTCTTCAATGTGTTTTTGGAAAACATTCCAGTGAGTTGCAGTATTTTCTGTTATAATTTTACTACTACATACTATATTATGAGATACTGAAGTCTGTATATTTTAACTTTATTGAAGCATGTTCAACTTTCTTGATGAAGAAGCAATAGCAAATTTTAAAAATGGTACATGACAGACTGTACCTGTGACTCAAGTGTTCTGTGTTTCGTGTGACACAAGTTTCTGAGAACAGTTCTGCACTGAAAGCTTGGGGTGGTACTTCTGTCCTTGTTATCTGTAAATCAGCTTCACATTCTTTCCTTTCACTCAACACTGCTATGATCATAGTTATTGAAACAACAATTCTGGCCTACTCTAATTTTCTAAGTAACTTGAGTAGCTGGTCTCACTGCTACCTGTAATGTTCTTAGAAAGAGACAACCTTTGCAGCACCAGGGCTTTGGCTTCCTGCAATTCAAAGGTGCTACAATGGCTGTGAAAACATACTTGAGTTATTTTTAAATCAATTATGTTGGGCACAGTTAGAAGGTAGGTTTGTTAAACAGGGCAGGTTATCCCAGAGCAGAGTGCTAAACCAATTAACTACCAGCAAAGTTCATTAGCTGAGATTGGCAGTGTGTATCTGCGCAAGGCAGACTGGCCTGGCCAGCACTTCTGTGCTGAAGTAAGATACTGGTTCCTGGTCTGGTTTGTGTGTGCTGCTATGGAGGGGGTCTGCAGGAAAAAACCAATTACATTTGTCTCGACCTGCTTTTGTGCTATGTAAGCAGTGTTTACTTACCATATGGATTTAAATGGGTAAAATACCTCATTTCTGTTGAGATGAGTGAAGTTGAGTGAAATACAAAATCCTGTAAATTAAAAAAGATCAGTATAAGTAATTTTTTTGCCCTGTTGACTTTGAAAGCTATAAATGTAAACCACGTTCTTATCCCAGACATGAATCTAGGTCTTAAATCCTCAGAATTCTGTTTCCTTTTGCCCAGTCACAGAAATGATTTCTCTAGTCAGAGATATACATTTTATGAGCAATTTATTTTACAAATACATTTGCAGAAAAGCTTTCTGTATTGCAGAAAAATGTTTTCTGTATTCAGGAACATTATCTTCTTCTAAACTGAAAAGATGTCTTCAAAAATGGACATTTACTATTTAATTTGTTCAAAATTTATTCCCTTTATTCAAAAATATGGAATTTTTTTCAATATTTCATTTGTATTCATTTATCCTTCAACATTTCTTTTGAAAAATTAAATTAGTACCTTTTAAAAATTTGTTTACTCAATTTTTTATATTTTATTTAAACTCCAATACTATTCTAGAGAGGATCAGGTGAACTGTTGAATTTTGTTAGTCAGGTTGCTATAGCTTGAGTCGGCCAGATGACTTACAAGTAAAGTTTTTACGAGTAAAATCCTTTTATATGCATCTTTCTTGTTTTCAATAATATTTATTTCTTCCTCTCTAAATTCTTCTCTGTAAACCAGAAACCTTGGGACAGATCAACTTGTGTGTAGTTGATCTCAGTTCTTCCATAAACTAGCTATATGTTAGCTATATACTTTTAACTCAAATTCTACTGTGCAGATTAGAGATATACTGTTTTCTCATCTCTGAGGCACAGTGATGATATATTCCATGTATCTCCAAAGAGTCTGCCATAGTTGGAGACATATAAATGTTGAAAACAAGGGAGGGTAAAAGAGCACCACGACAATGTAGGTTTGGGATTACCTCTTGTAGACATGCTACTGAGGTGAGCTCAGTGACAGCCATAGCCAGGAATTCAGGTGAAAATACAAATACATTAGTTCATTACAGACTGTTCCCTCACAAACTTTATTATCCACTTTCTTTATATTCTACCAGGACTGTGTAAGCCTACAATATTTAAAAACTAGGTAAAAACTCAACCAGCTCCTATGTACAGGTAATAATGATAATTACTCATATATTATCTCGCAAAATTAATATGGGTTTTACTTTCCCTTCAATCTTTTGATTGTTGCCTTATAGAAACATGTACAAACCTTGGTTATCAGCCACTCACTCTGAAGCTAATATTTTGAAAGAACAAAACATAACAATGGCCATTGCTTTAAAATTGTTGGCTTACAGCTGACAGGTTTTATGACCGATAACCACACTTTAATACAATGTTNGACCAGCATTAAATTCTTACACCTTAGTGACCTTTCACTGTAATAGTTGGTTTAAAGACTCAAGTATCTTTCACCAGTCAGGACATGGACCAGTTTAAAAGATGTTTCATACCGTCCAGACTAAACACAACAAAAGAAAAAAAAAAAAGCAATTTCAGGGTGAACTCCATGTGTATTAGAAAAATAAATAATACACTTTGTGATGGTGTAAATCACATTGTATGATAGGCAAAGAGTAAATGAAGCATTATTTTATACCTAAATAAGAGGAAATACTGAATGACTTGTCAGAACTTTGCTTTTCAAAGTTTTTCACAGCTTCAGGCACTCAAAACTTCATTCAAAAGTGCAGTGTCAAGGCAGTTGCTTTTGATATGCTTTTGATATGTCATCTAACAAGTTTCATGTTCCAATTTGCCAGTTGCTATTAGTTCCATAGTTGAAATATAGCTGTGAACCATTAAATATTTATCTGAAAATTTAAGGCGCAGCATACTGCTTGCTGACTGTATTTACAATATCAGATCACAAGAGCCAGAAACCATTGGTAGTTTCTAGAAAATGAATTGCTTATGGAGTATGAAGCAAATTATAAGGTGCTAAAATTATGCTAAAGCCAAAACCAATGAAAAAATTGTATTGAGCAGTACATAAGTTTTTTGCTGGGCAGAGAGCAATCTCTAAAAACCTCAAGGAGACATTTCAATGGACAAAAACTTTTATCAGTTGTGGTAAGGAGGAAAGGAAGTAGAGCTGACAAATTTTTTAGTCATCAGGGTACTACTGATAGCCTCAAACATGAGAAGTGGATTAAAACCTGTGTTCATACCTCTGGATACAGACAAATGGACATAATTTGCTAAGATTTTTTTTTTTTGTAATATATGGTTAAGACTGAACTTGTCAATCACCAACTTTGTTTATGAGTTCTTTCTGAGATGCCTTGCTATATCACAAGTCAAATTCAGTAAAAGGAGTTACTTCAGAAATTAATTTGGCCTCTTGTTATTCCAGACTGTTAACTTAAGCATAAAATAAGGTAGAAACTAGAGATGCAGAATTGTTTCCTAAAACCCAAACATTAAACTTATGCACACAGATTGAGGGAAGGTTTTATAAGCAGTGTGATTTCACCGGCTGTATTGAAGACTTGTTTTGGCTGCTAGAAAAAAAAACCTGCAAAAGAACGGGCCAAATTTTCTAATAAACTTTTGTTCTTTAGGCTACTGGATGGAGAAAGATGGGTCAAATGTTAGAAATATAATCTTACTAGTAGGATTATTACAAATGGTGTCTTTCTGAAAAAAAAATTTGCACACAGAAGAAATAGACATATCTGAAAATTAAAAACTTTACTTCATTTTAATTTATTTCTGGAACAAACTGATCAATTAGCTTGTGCACTGGAATACAAAGACAGATGAATCAGCTAATGAAATTGATAATGTTTATAATAGTTGACAAAAAAACCCCTATAATTGGAAATAAAGCACTGTGTCTTGGTTTAATTTCTAGACATATTATTAAAAATCTTATCTAGGATATAACAGATGCTTCAACTTATGCAGGAATTAGCCATTTCAGAGACATCCTAAAAAGATGCTGAGTCTGAAACACTTGAAACAAGTAAGCTTAGAAAATACAAGAAATTGGCTTAACTTAGATTCCCAAGAGCATCTTACCTTCCTTTAGATGCTGTCTTAGAGAAACAAACACATGTACTTCCATCAGGTGGAAGCTTCCACTTGCCAGTTGAATTCACTAGCAAATGAGTAAATGTCAAAACAAATATTTGCAAAATTTAGAACAGCAACCTAAAGAGCAAATTTTCTCTGTCAAATATGTTCAGAAACGTATGCTATTTGATCAAATTCTTATTTACAACAGAGAGCAGGTAGCATCAGCATGACAAAGTTACAGTTAAAATATATTTTTAGGAAGATTATGGCTTTTTCTGTAGCCCAACAAGTTTTAAATGGTTCTCCAATAGATTTTTTAAATTTTTGTTTAAAACACACCCAAGACAAAAGCAGTTGCCATTACAAAAATGTTTTACTTTAGCCAAATATAGAAATGGAGATATCAAGACTTCTTATTCAGATAAACATTTATTGTATCTGTTCTTTTTAATGTTTTATAATGAGTGAAAGTCTTATCTGACATAATTTTAATCAAGAGTCAATAGACTGTGAATTATAGCTGTGTCTAAGATTGGGGTCTGGATCTTCTGTAGGCAGAGAGTACTTTGCAAAACAAACACATAATGCACACAACTTCTGCAACTCCACCAAAATGTGTGACTAGATCATAGATGTGTTTTCTCTTCTGTCTCTGGAGGTAAAAATATTTTGGGGCACCTGTGGTGATGGATTCTCCTTCCTTTTGTAACTGCTCTAGTGACAGTTTTAAGACGACATTTAAAAAATCATTTAAAGCTAGGATGTACTAGTATGACAGTGGTCCAGTGTGGCTGAAGAGGGTGACAGAGCTGCAGAAAGCTCTTGTGCTGCATTAGATTAACTACTGTGACACGGTCCCTCTCCTTATGTGATTTTGACAGACACCTCTATTTTTCTCCTGGCTTCACCAGCACAAATGTAAGGTTTGAATTAACAAAGCATCCCAGATGTGATTTTCTCACAATTGCAGTTTTTATCACAAGACTTCCATGATTTTGGGCTGCATCAAGATCAAACCTAGAAATAGAACATTCTGGTTTTGGTCTTGAACAAAAGCTTTCCAAACCTTTCATCTTGACCACGTGCACTTCAGTTTGATTTGAGTCCCTAGCATTCCTCAAACAAATGTTGAACCCTTCATGCTGTGTCAATGACACAGCCATTGCTCTGAGTAACATATTGTTTGAAAAGGTCCTTTCCATTTTAGTTTTCTACTTCAGGTTGAATTGGAAAATGATGTAGATAAAAATGAATTCTAAAGAATGAATTTTTGTGCTGAAATCCATTTAGTTTTTAAGGCATTTCCAATGAAGGGCTAAATAATATATGTTTTCCATGTGTTTCTCTTTCCTTCTATTAAAATGCAACCCTCAAATCTATGGAGAAACCTCAATACACAAACACAAACATTACCTTCATTGTTTTTGGGAAAGATGAAAATTTATCCCAGGCAATGGACACTGAATGTCATATGACAAGAATGCCGACTCTTTTCACTGCATGATCAAGTTACCTTTGGAAGGTTTTTCATCATGGAAGGGATGGGAAGAAACTCTCCATTCACTCTAATGCTATGATAGAGCTCTTCCTTTTTTACATTTCAATTAATTTTTTTCTATTCCTAAATTTGCCACTTGCTCACTGTATGATCTCCAGGAAATCTGGTCTTCCCTCTTTCTCTCTTCCAATTTCCTGCATGGATGCTAAGATCTCCCTTCACATACTGAGATCTATTGATAGAAAATGTTACACTGACCAATGTCTTTATATTTTCTGCTAATCAAATCTCTCTGCACATACGAATTTTTCTACAGAAATACAAATAAGAAAATGTACTAAGTCCCTTATCAGCTAGTCATAGGATTTAAAGACTGTCATAATGTTGTCCAGACAAAACTGATTTGAGTGGCACTATCCCAGAAATGTATTTGTCATGGTTGCATTTTGTGTGAAAGATTAGCTCAAATTAAACACTTTTCCCTTTATTCTGTCACTGAATTATAAATACTTTCATGGGAATAAAAGACAATATGCACTAAGCTGTTACAGGAATGTAACTCATGTCTTGGTTAAACTGCATTCATTAGAAAAAATAAAAAAAATCAGTCAGGGCTGGGGACCTTTTTTAATGTATTTTGTATAAAAACTTTTCTGCATCAAGTTCATATTATGATACATTAGAAACGTATTTTGGACCTGCTGTCTTGCAACATGATTAAAACATACTCTTGTAACTTGTAAATTTACATTTGTCAGCATCAGAAAATCAACAGACATTTAAACACATCTAGTGTTAAACAGCCACTACGGTCCCCTGGCTAAAATGACATCAGTAGCAGAGTTCAGGTCTGACAGATTTCCTTTCTGTACTATGATTTGGCTTCTAAAATATATAAGACTTCGGCAAGTAAAATTTTCCTTCATTTCTGTAAGTTCTAGAAATTGTCAAAATCTCCCCCAAAAATTAAGTAAAGAATGTGTGTCAGTGCTTTATAGGGCAGTGTAATGTCTCCATGAGCTATTGAAATGCATTTGGTTGCAAAAATGCAACCACAATTTTTGACACAGAACAGAAAAAATATACAACTCCAGCAATATCATCGAACCAAAATGCATGCTTCAAATCAGAAAGTGCAGCAGGTTAATTTCAAAGGTGTTCTTTTATCTTAGCAGCAAATAGCCCGTAAGTCTATATCAGACATTTATAAATGTATTGAAATTGGGTCAGTGCTAAACTGCAGATCACAGCAGCTGAGCAGCTTTGACACTGACTGGTAGCAGAGAGAAAAAGAACAGGATGAGAACTGAAGATATAGTGTGCCTTGTAATTTCAGTGGGTAGCATAGCAACTGGAAAAATGCTGGAGAAATATCCCCTTATGGACTTCATAGAACTGGAAATATATTTCGTCTACAACATAGCTTTTATGCCCAGCTTGCAAAATTTTTCAATTTGGTGTTGCTCCAGGTAAAAAAAACATACCAGCTGAAAAATGTGAATTGGAATTATTTGCCATCAGTTCTTAATGTAATGACTGATTTCCCACACTGTATTCAGCAAGCTGCAGGCAACAGATTTGAAGTGAATCCAGGTGGAAGTAAGCCAGACATGTTAAATTTAAGACCTCTATTTCACAACTCCCTACAGAAACTGAGCAAATAATGTAGCTGAAGTGCTTTCTACACACTGTGTAACCCAACTCTTCTGGCATTCTGATTAATTTTTTGCCCTTTTCTGCTGTATACACTGTTTAAAAGTACAGTAAGAGAAGGAAGGAGTTGTAATAGGATCTACCAAATGTTGGATATAAAATGTTTTTGTTTTATTTTTATATTTAGATACCAACAGCAGGAAAAGACAGAAGTACATATAAGTACTGTGGTAAGCAGCCAGGCTTTTCAATTTAATTGCTATTTTCACACCTATTGTCTGGTTAGTGCTAGCAGCAATGAAAATGTATCGCAGTAATCCAGTGCCCAGAGTTTAGGTATGCTCACTTTCATTTAACTTGAAGTCCAGGCTTAATGCATAATCTTCCTTCCAGAATCAACTTTCTGAGCACTGTGCAGTGGTAACGCTATGACTTTTTAGAAACGTAAATAATGAGATGATTTTCATCCATTTTTTAGCCTCTTATAGTGCACTTTAGGGCAGTGGAAGCTTCCGAGTAATGCAATGCCAGATTGGCATATTGAATTTTCTGGATGCCAACAGAAATTTCATTCTAGTTGAATGGAACTAAAGCATTAAATAGATCATTTTATTTTACATAGAAATATTTTTATGATAGTTTCTGCACTATTTGTCTTTCTATTTAGTTTTAATAAAAATTTGCACTCCATTGGCTGAGAGTATGGAAGATCTTGCTAATGAATTCTTATTAATAATAACTTATGAAATCTAAATTAAATGTAACAAAAAAGCCCCCAACACAAAACAACCAAGCCCTGATGGAAAGAACCAAGGATATATTGATTCCTCAGGATGTTGGATGGGTGGAGATAAGGAATTTGTAAATACAAAAAAATGTTTTGAACCAAGATTAACTGGGAGTTCAAAATGTGAAACAGAAATATGTTGGTACCTGAAAACTACAGACTTCAAAATTACCTGTATCAATTTGTTCTAGCTTGGTAGCTGTCCCTTTTGTGTTTGACACAAAAGTTGTTTGTTAATAGCTGTGTGTTATGAATAGGAGTGTGTTTGTTAAGGTAGGACATGTTTGGGTTCCTAGCATTTGAAACAATAGTGTATCTAACATATCCACCTGGTTTGAGCACACAAACAGAGGCACAGTTGTGTGATTGTAAGAACACACTATAGTTTCTTGTCCACTTTGGGTTTAAGTGTCCTTGTTTCTCCCTGTTAAGGGTTACACAGAAAATAATAATTTCCCTTGTTTAACTAACCTTCATAATGTGTAGATTTACAATATTGAAAAAAGTTCTTTAAACAATTATACATGCAGAGAAAAGCTACAGCATTTTTGCTGGCTGTTTTGATGGTTTCTTTCACTATGTGCACATCTGCATTTGGTGTCCTGTGATTGAGGAAAAATGTTCAGGAGAAGCAAATATTCTAACACTTAAAAGACTGCCATTTAAATTAATATGTGAAATATAAATTTATGCTCATAAAGTGAAAAATAGGAAAAATCTATTTGATCTGACAGTTTTGTTCAATGGAAATTATGAATAATGGAAATCAACAGAGTAGAATGAAGAAATATAAACTTGCACATTGAATACATTCAATTAAATCAAGGCTTCTCGGATATTGCCTCACTACAAAAAACACGCTTTCTACACATAAGTTTTTTGTGGCAAATGGCTTGTCGAATTTCTATTATTACTATTGCCACAATAACATAAGCTCCATTTAATAACCAGAAAGGTACTGCAGAGCATACACAAGAAATGCTGAATCTTTTCTCTGTAGTCCTTTGTTTTGTGAATTTGACTCTTGTGAAGATTATTTTGCTTTCCCCAGCAACTTCTGAAGCTGGTGATTTTGTATTCTGGTCAGTAAACTGTGAATAAGTAAGAGAGAGAATAACATGATGGGCATCAACAGAAACCTAGTCACTGAGGAAGCGACACATATGCCGGTGATTTTATTTATTTGTTGTTTGTTTTCTTTTTTTCTGTTGTGAAGGTTTTTTGTGTGGGTTTTTGTTTGTTTGTTTGTTTAATAGACCACATTAGTTACCAGAAAAGAAGCATTTTTAGGTTAGCTCCTTGGATTAAAAATAAGTTGTTATTGAAGTCTATCACTGTGCAAAAATCCTTTGCTTCCTTTAACTTCCTTAAGATAACTCCTCTTTCGCTCCTATTCTTGTGTAGTTAGGGATTTTGTTGAGTTGCTCAAATGATTTACTATTTCTATTACTATCTTTGTTCTTATTCAAATATACTTTCTATTTACTTTATATGAATTCAACTTAGCAATTTGTTTGTCTTTTATTTTCATTTGTTCCCCCAGCTGTACCGTTCCTATCCATCTCAAAGGGGTGCCTGCCAATCTGTTAAATCACCTTAGGAACCAGTGCCCCTTACTCCAAAGTTACTTGTCTGGAAAGCAGCAAAAATAGTGCTGCAGGTGTAAGCTGGTCCCCAGCCCACTCCAGTCCTGATAACTTCATAAATCTTGACCCTGCCATAGCTCCACAATGACATTTCATGACACAGTGCCAAGCAGTGATATTCACACAGTGCCCTAATTTACATCTCCCAAGACAAAAGAACATACAGATACTATTTAAGAGCTCTCTTTGTTTTTACATTTGTCCAAGGTTTAGTTTTAGGTCTTGTAGAAGAAACCTGGCAAAGGGGATGAATAAACTTTAAAACAAATCAAAACTAAATAAAGATTAAGGAAAATGCAAGACTCAAGCTGTCATTGTTCTCATGCCAGCTGAAACTATAGATCAGTGTATTTTCCATATCAGAAATGAGCAGCTGCTATTTCTTTTGTGGAACAGAAAATAACTGTTATGTTCTCTTGGCTGTTTTTGATGAGACAAACTTTTCCTGCATATGTGCCCATGGTACAAGTTTAGTGCTAAGAACACCTTAAATAAAGACAGAACTTGAAATGCCCAGGGAAAAGTACTCTGCTGCCTTGTGCCACCAGGTATCATAGCAGGACTGTGATTTACATCTCCTAACTTTAGACATCTACACTATATGTGTTTCTGCACTGCAGCTCTGACCATCTTCACACACAATAGGAGGAAATAAGCACAACGGGGCAGTGACTTACACCTGCCATAGATGGCTATTCAGGATGGGATGAGTTGTCCCCAGAAGTGTTGGTTCATCTATTGTCTTCACTACAGAAACTCTAGGGAATTACTACAGAATGAAATTACTACACTGGAGGTGTCTACTGTCAGGTCATCTGAACGTCACCCTGTTCTTTGTAGGCCACATGTGATAAGGCATCCAGGGAGAACACTCAGCGCTGTAAAAAGGATCACAGAAGTATTAAAAACAATGTTTTTCAGAACTCCAAAGAGTTTATGGTTATTATTTTTGGTCATGCCGTCCTTTAGAGCAAGGATTTCACAGTTTTGTGTTACCACAGCTACTGGTGCCCTACATATAAGATGGGATTTTACTCTGCTGAGCTCTCTGTTAAGATGAAAAGCATGAATTTGGTCTACAGCCAGGTCGTCATCTGGTCTTCAGAGGAGATTGGGAGCAAAAAGCAATAAGGAAATAACACAGTTAAAAATAGTAGCTAATGGCTCAGATGCAGCAATGGGATGAGCACTGATCTGTCAGGAAAAGGATACTGGTAGAACTTTTTTGATAGATAATAAGGGAGTTCAGTGAGTTTTACTAAAAAAAGCAAGCATAAAGAGGATGCTAAGTGTGAGACTGAAAATTCTTGTTTGAAAATTCACCACAAGAAGGAAATAATCATAAGCTGGAGATGGGCTTCAAACTCTTGAAGCTGAATGTCAGATTATATTTAAATAGGGCAAGGAAAAGCTGTGAACAACTTCAAGAAGTCACATCATAGTAGAGGAGGGAGAGGCTATGCTGCAGGGTCATGTGAGATAGGTAAATAATCTTTGTAAGCATCATGTTTTGTGCACATTGGAGCACTTGTGTTCCTTTATTCAATTCCAAACAAAAGAAAGTTACAAATACGAAGACAATAGATGATGATATGGAAAAAAATTTTGTCTTGTGAAGGTGTAGAAGGGCAGGTAGAACTTTAGTATATTCCACATCCTTGACATTTGAAAATGAGGAACAAGCCAAGTTCAAGATTATATCTTTGAAATATGAATACATATACCATTATCCACAGTAAATGATTAAGAAAGTAGCCTCAAATACCTCAGGAAGAAGATGTTACGCTTTAACCTTAATTTGACAGTTATCCACAGGAGCTCAAAGAGATATGCTGAGAGTTTAGTTTGGAAATGAGTTAGGTCTGGAATAAAAGGGTAGACTTGTGACTCTGAGGGTCAGAGATAGTAGCTGCATGTCCAAAGAAAAAGGTGAATGTGGGGGTCAGAGAGATAGAAGAGTGGAACACCAGTGAGCCCCAAGATGAGATTAGGATAGGGGAAGAGAACAACCCTTGAAAGTCCAAAACCAAAGGAATGGACGGAGAAAAAAAAGGCAAAAGGAAGTGCCCACACTTGTTTAAGTCCTCTCCCTATAGGAGGAAAACTAAAAAAAGGTAAAATAAAGTAATTGGGCACATTTTTAATACAACCCACACCGCAAGTTTTCTTATTGATTCTTACTGTTTCTTATTGTTCTCACTGTATTTACCACAGATATAAACAAGCTTTTAGCTTTATAGCTGAAAATCTATAAAAATTAAAAGCATATCAAGAAAGGTTTCCAGCAGTGAGAAGGACATGTTAGCAAAGAGAGTGTTCACAACTGTATACAACATGGGGGATTTGGCTTGGTGATTCTTAAGACAGGTCTTTTCAGGCCCTCTGTGCCTGCCATATGAACATGTGGGAGAATGAGTTACTGTTTAGTCCTACTGTGAGTTCAGGCAGTGAAGTGCTTAAAAGGGAAAACTTGTGTTTTATAGAGAAATGACCCCTTTTTTTATTTTGCAACTGCTGTCCACATCTCTGATGAGAATTGGTTTTGAAATGCATCCCAGCTCTGGCTGGATGGAATGTGGACAGGACAAGGGCTCTCCAGGGTTAAAAACAGATAAGTGTCTATTTGAGTGAATATCCTCAAATGTTTGGAATGCAGAGGATACCATGTGAAAAAAATAAAACCATTACATTCATTGTTAACAGAATTAGGCATCACAGATGTTTCTCTAATGCACAGATTTCTACATTCTCAAAGAAGCTTTTCAGCTGTCCTTGCAATTTTAAGACTAAAATATTCTATTAAAAGAACCAGTGAAAATAAATGAAACATGTAATTATTTTTACAATGGGTAAACTGTTGATTTGTCAAACCACAGAGAAAGGAACTCTAAGATATAATTCTCGTTCCAATTTAAGAATGTGTTTAAAGAAGTAATTAAAAAACTACAAACCAACCCCCTCTCTCACTGCCTTTCTGAAGCTTCTTTTACAGACCCATTTTGGTATTATTTGATATGTTTTTTTAATCTTCCTGTGCTTTATCATAGCAATCATTTGAAGATGAAAAAGGAAGTTTATGGGGGGTTAGTTTAACAGTTCTCTAGAAATGTGAGAATGTAGTAGCAGGCCAGTCCAAATTCCCTGAAGCTTGGATGTGCCAGACTTTTACAGCTGCATTGTTCTTTATCAATCTATCAAACCCCTTTAGTACTATCTTTCAGCAAAGCTGCGAATTATTTGCCCCTTTGGATTTGGACATTTTTACAAATGTCAATGTAGCTGCAGTGTGCAACGAAGCCAATTTTTTAGCTGCCCCCTCCATTATGTGAAATAATAGTGCATCTTTTGTGTGGACACTATTGATACTGAAGTGAATGGGCCATGAAATCAAGATGTGAATTGCTGTAGAACTCTCCGTCTCCCTTCCCCCTTCCCATTTTAGATTTTTTCCTAGATCCAGATTTTTGGTAAAAAAATTTAACACTTGCATTATCTCATAACTTGTTTCTCAGTATTTTTTTACCCCTTGGTTATGAGAGATTGAGTTTATGTCTATCTTAGACATTATAGAAGGCAACCTTGACCAAAACTGAAGTCTGATAAATGGCATTTCTAAACTCATATTACACATGATCTCATATTCTGTCATTTTCTACTGTTTAAGAGGAATAAGTGAGTTTTTTCAGTCAAAACTCTACTTTGCAACCATTGGCTTTGAAGAAAATGAGAAAAATAGGAAAAAATTTGGTTTTCTTTTTTCTTCAGGAGAATCATATCTTGGTTTTTTTTAGTTACAGGTGAATTTTAGGTTTCCATCAGTACATGTATTGGGGGGGGGGTCAGGAGGGTGAGGTAGTCTAAAATGAGTCAAAAGAGGATTTGAAAACAAAGGAAAAAGGCATGTGTAATGATGAGAAACTCCAGAGTGGTACTGGATATAACATTTCTGGTAAAAGTTTTCTCCCTCTTCTAAGACTTTAGTGCAAATGGAGACATCATTTTTCAAATAACAGGCATTTCCTGCTACTGGCATATAAAAATCTCTTACATTCTTCTTACTAAACTAGTAATTTCTATCATTTTTGTGGATTATGGTCACTGGCTAATATGAAGAAATTTGACCAGTCTATAATCTGCTTAGTTTTGAGGGCCCTACAGTGTATTCATAGAACCCCTCCTATACCCAGTGCAGTACAAAAGACACTGCAAATGTCTTTGAGATGGAAAAAACCTGCCTCAAGATGTGTGACCTCAGTGCTTCCAATAATCCCAAATCAGCACTAATATTGGGTGTATCTGCTGACTTTTGCAGTGTGGCTTGCCACAGGATGGGTGAGGGACACATAGAGCTGCCTCAGGGCATGGTGATATGCTCAGGTATAGGATTCATCATTAACATATCCTTTAGTCATGAAGTAGTTTTAAATGTCCTCCTTTTTTATTTTCTCTTAATAAAATCTTTTTAACCAGCTGTGCTGCATGCTGGAGGGAAGCAAGGGGAGCAGTACCATTTTCTTTTGATAAAGAACTATTGTTTTCATTGTACTGATAGTAATTTAGCCTTTCTGTGTGTCTGTTGAGAGAGCAAGTGTTACTCTTGAATTCTACTTTCAGAAAATGGCTGCTAAAATACATGCTAGAAGTAACAGGATCCATAATTCTGATTAAAGAGGTCAGTGTCTCATCCCTTCGCTTAGCACATGTATCACTTTTAGGATAGTTGTGCCATGCCAAAGGAGTACTCTTTCTAGTTGGCTCCATTTTGGTTTCTGTCCTCTCCTGCTGCTGGGATTATTGAAAAGCACCTTTCTGATTGTCATGGGTTGACGCTGGGCAAATGCCAGTGCACCCATGAGTGTATAGTTTTTAATAAACTACTGTGAGATGTGGTCAGTCAGGAACCGAGCAGAGCAGGCCTGTCACTTGAAATGGGAAACATTTATTAACCTACATAACAATAACAATAGACAATGCAAAACAACAGACAATAGACACAGGAAGAAAACCCAACCACCCAAAGGCAGAATAAGAAACTTCTCACAACACTTTTCCTCCTCCCCCCAATTTCCATCCTTTACAATGCTCGACAGTTGACACCAGCACGTACCCACATATCTACTTGCTTAAACCTTCCACAACCCTGGGTTCCTAACAAGCC
>VZDJ01000119.1:1071886-1169354 GCA_008694505.1 Cyanoderma ruficeps | reverse complement strand
TGCTCACAGGTACTTTGGTGTGAATGAGGAAGTTACCACTAATTTACTAGGAGCCAGGCTTTCAGTCATCCACCATTTGCAGAGAATTGCCAGAAAGATTTACAAATTTCTTACTAAGTCCTTTGAGTATAGAACTGATTCAATTAAAGAAATCTATGCTTCTCTGCTTATGTTCAACAGCACTTTGCTGAGAGGTGAAAGAATTACACAGATTTCATCAGCACTAGCAGAAAGAGCACAGATAATTCCTATTGTTAGCATTATGATGAAAAACTGTTTCAGAGTGTTTGATCTCCATATTTTCCTATGGGTTCTTGAAGTCTTTCCACTTCCATAGTTCCCATGTAGAAGATAGGTTCTTTATGAAATAAACCTCTTGTGTAAGTGTAGTCACTTGTCTTTCACTATACTCTTGCCAAAGTATTCGATATTTTTTGCCAAGAAGTCTTTATTTGAAAAAAAAACCCTCTTCAACCTTATGCCCTTGCAGATACTTTAACTTATTTTCTTAGAGCAAAAGGCCTTTACATACAGTAGTATACCAGTAAACTCTAAAGCATTTGACCTGTGATGGAGAAATGGTATTTGAAAATATCTTTAAACACACCAAACAAGAAAAATATATGTGACAAAAAATTCCGTAAACCTTTGAACTGTGGACTTTCTTTGGGAACTTTGGTCTCCTAACATGAAAGAGAAGATCAGAATGTACATCTATGTAACTAATACAGAATTGATTCCCCAAAATATTACTGAAGAATTTGTCTTCATACAGAAAATAAGTGCAGAGTTTAATGGATGTGTTCTTGGAAAGCCTAGTTCATGTACATAAATATTATTTCACAGTTTTAAGTATGAATCACAGAGTGAGCATGTAGACTGTGGTTAAATTAAATAGTATATTTATAATACATTTGTCATGAGATAAGCAATGTTAGAATTTATTTTTCTAAGGGAATTGGTATATAATGTTAAGGAAAAAGTGTTGCTCTATCAGCAACTAAGACTATTTTGAAATTGTGAATATTTACCCCATGCATTTATGTTGACATCTTTAATATGATCATGTAGCATCCATCAGCACATCTTACAAACAAGGTGATAAAAAAGTAGGTAGTTTGAATTGGTATTCTTTGACTAATTGCATGACAAGTAAAGTTTTAGTATTCACGTTTAGCTTACAGAAGTAGGAGGGGGTTTTTCTCCAGCCGTGGTCAATGCAGGTTTTCCCTTGTAGTTGCCTGCAGATTTTATGGCTCTAACCAAACCACAGCAAAATTTTATAGCATCTTACTAAACTCAGAACATCTGAGGCTGCTGGGAGCCCCAGACTGCTAGGTCTCCTGAGACAGGGGCAGGCTGTAGTGTAGTTGGTCCCGGAGGAAGAGTGAAATGCTGAAGCTTTTTCAAAAGTGCTTTTTCAAAATGTGCCAGTTGCAGCCCAGCAGTCATCAGCGCATCACTGCCAGGGCAACCATGCTCATAGAACAGGGAGAGGTTTTGCTGAGCTGCACCAGTGAAGTACAGGAACTGGGAAGGGATTATAAAAATAAATGGGTTGCTGAAGAAGCAGCAGCAAAGTAGGATCTTTCTAGCTAATGACAGAGAAATCTAGAAAAACATTACCAAAATGTGCTGAGGATTTAAAATCATTGATTTTTCCCTCTTACCTGTCCTTTGTTGCATACTTTAAAGAGTTTTACAGATGCAGCTCAACAGCTTATTAGTGCTTTGTATCCCTCCTAACCTGAATGACAGGAGGTAGAATGCTTTTTAAAGAGCTGAACAGCATCAGGTTTTGTCTAATAAAATCTGAATTTTTAATTGTTGTTCTGCAAAGATGTACTCAGGTGTTTCTTGGATATCTCTGGAAATACCTGTAGGGCTGTAGTGAGGCTGAAAACAATCAATCTCCAACAAAATTATAAATGCCAAGGAATCTGGCATTGTGAACCCAAAACTCTGAGGTTTTGCCTGTTACTCTGACAAGGCAATTGATGGAAGCATGATCTCGCTCGTCACATCGGCAGTATGATGAGAGCTGCCCTCCCACCATCCTACACTCATTGACCTTTGTATGGGTTTGAGCTCGGATTATCAACACTGATGACATATCCCACCAGAAATTTTCAATCTCACAATTGAAAGACCCAATAATGCAATTTGCTGGAGATAAATGTGAACCGAAATAAGGACAATGAAAGCCTGAAGACTAGAAATATTAAGACAAGTCAGTGAAAACAGAAAAAGAGGGAGGGGAAGGTTTTGCTTTTACAAACAACCCTGCTTGTGTAAGTAAAAATGCAACGAGAAGAGCCAACATGGTGAGCTAGCTCCTAGTGCATGTACTTTTGCTTATTTTTCAGAACTAGACAAGAGTATCTAATCTCAGTGTCAACAAAAAATCATTGCCAATAAATTAATAGAAAGGAAGACTTTTTCTCTAGTTCACTTGTGTAAGAATTTTCATTTCTTAGTTTTATTCATTTATTAATGCATGGGTATTTTACCGAGAACTGAAACCAACCATAAACTGGTTATTAATATGGCCAAAAGGGGGCTAAGACACACGTGAATAAAGGCATTATTGTTTCATGTACAAACCTAGGGTCTGAAGATTGAATACAACCTCAAGAAGGATTTGATGGTTGTGGGGTTGTGTGCAAATCCTCAGGGTTACTTGATCACCGTGTTTTAAAGATCTCAATTCCAGATTTGTTAGCTCAGAAGAAAAGTGATACCTTACCTCTGACCAAAAGGAAACTACTGTATTTCTAGAACTACTGCCAAGGATAAGGGCCCACAAAGGCAAGGAAGTATATTAAATCATGGAGGTTTGGACAGCCTGCTTTAAGCCACTATTACATTCTTACCAGGAAACACTATAGATTTGATAGGATTTGTTTAAATGCCACAATATGATGCTCATTCAGGTGTTGATGAAAATATGTTGGAGACCATATAGAAAGTTGTTTAAGGACTGAGAAGTCTGTGAGAAAATTTGGAGACATTAGGTACTAGCCAATGAACAGGAGTATGGAAGGATCTTTAAGGCTTGTTGCAACCTGCCAAAACCCTCCAGACAAAAGCAAACATGTTATTGCTATGAGTCCAGGGAATATAGATTTCTAAAACAAATATGAATTAACTTATTTTCAGAAGGAGAGCATTATAATCATTATAGTCGGTAGCATCCAATTTTTTTTTTAGTGAGGTTTCATGTTTGATGTTTTTCCATCATGGAAGGAAGATATCATGCCACAGCCCTACTCCTGCTGTCATTTCTGGAGGTAATGGCTTTGCTTACTTGCATGCATGATCAAAGATGTACACACCAAGAAACACTGGACCTGCTGTGCATTTTTGCACTGCCTTTCTCTCTCTGCTCAGTAAATTCAATAATTTCAGGAAAAGATACACTTCATTGTTAGTGATTTACTGGTTGCTATGCAATATAAGCAGTATATATGCAATAGATTTATTTGGATATGTCCTGTGCAAGTAAAGGAAGGAGTCTGAGATATGCTGACAGATGGTGGTTAAGATTCATCTATTGCCATTTCTCAAAATCTCCCACTCCTGCTACGAAAGATGGCATTGAGAGCAGGCCCAAGTGCAGAAATTAATGTGATTTTCACTATTCTGAAATAGTAGTCTTATAGCAAATTTTACAAACCTCTCAAGTATTTTGGTTTTGGAATGTGGCAAGTACAGCACAGTATTTGCTGATAGTCATATTGTAGTCTTTGTGAATTTAAGTGATTTAATCTGAGGTAGGAGTTTAGAAATACAATTTTTATTCCTTTTTAATCTTCAAATAATAGTTAAAAAGTGGTAGTTAAATGCCAACAGAAAAGCCCTATGATTTAGACCCCAAACGACATTTAGAAAAGAAAAATACAGTTCAGTGATTAACTTGTTACGAGCATTTGCACATGGCCATCTGGGGGCTTCAGAGGTAGGTCTGTGTGAAAATCATAGATTTTAGCATGGCCAAGTGCAAGGTCCTGCACTTGGCTTGGTCAATCCCAAGCACAAATACAGGCTGGATGAGGAATGGATTTAGAGGAGCCCTGGGGAGAAACACTGGAGGATGTTTGTGGATGAAAAGCTCTACACAGTGTGGCAGGGCAGTTTTGCAGTACAGAAAATCAAGTATGTTCTGGACAGCATTAAAGCAGCAGGACCAGCAGGTCAAGAGGATTGATTCTATCCCTCTGCTGTGCTCTTGTAAGTCTGCCCTGGACCACTCCATCCACATCTGGGATCTCCAGGACAAGAAAGACGTGGACTTGATGTAATAAGTCCAGAGTAGGGCCATGAAGATGATAAGGGTGCTGGAGTACCTTTCCTATGAAGACAGGATGAGTTGGGGCTGTTCAGCCTGGAGCAGAGATGACTCCAGAGAAATCTTATAGCACTTCTGATACCTTAAGGCAGCTACAAGAAATGGGGAGAGTGACTTTTTATGAGAACATATTTGGCAGGACAAGGGGAATAGCTTTAAGCTGAATGAGGGTAGACTTAGAGAAGATATTAAGAAGAAATTTGTTACTGTGAGGATGGTGATGCACTGGAACATGTTGCACATAGAAGCTGTGGATGCCCCATCCCTGGAAGTGTTGAAGACTGGGTTGGACGGGGTCCAGAACAATCAGGTTTGTGGAGGGTGTTTTTGCCCATGGAAGGGGGATTTGAACCAGATAATCTTTAAGGTCTCTTCCAACCCAAACCATTCTATGATTCCACAATTCTGTGATTTTTTTATTAAAATACCATTTTAAAGCTACTTTTCCTATTAAAGTTTGTCCTGGAGGGGAAAGATCTGAAACGGATTAGGAGAAAGGGAATGAAATCAAGGTGGCCACAGGGCTATCAGAGCTGCTGTTGTGAGTGGAGTGGAGCTAAGCACAGCCCATAGAAGCTGTCTGCAGACTTAGGCACCAAACAATCCTTGTACACCACAGACACATCTGACAACCCCAGGTCCTCCGTCTTTGGGCCAGAGCTGGCATATGCCAGCCCCCATGGCAGTCTCCAGGGAGAGGAACCATTGTTTTCTCTCCTTCAAGTATCTGCTCATACAGTTACATCCTTCCTGCTTCTTTTTCTTTTAAGTCCACAGTACATTTCTCCTTGTCATTGTTGTCCAGGGTATTAAAACAAAGATAAAACAAGAGACAGAAGATATGAATGCACATTGTCATAGTAACCATCTATATCTCTGTGTGTGTGGATATGCATCTCATAACCCAGTGTGTGTTTCCTCCTTAGCTGGAGATCAAGGCACCCATGCTGCTAGGTATTCACAAAGGTATCTGTGTGGAAAAAAAATATTGTTTTTACACTGTGGTTGAGTACACTTACAGTCCCTGAGCTTGAAGGCTGTCAGAGTGTTTTTCTCTTCATCTGTTTAATGTTTATCTAAATACTGATTTACATTTAATAAAAAGGATTCTCTATTTGTCCCAAGAGGAAGGACAGCCAACAGATGGATCACAAGAAATGTCCTTAACCACTTAGGATGTTTTGACGTCTTGCTGAAGATTGCTTCATTATCAGTAAAATGAAATTTCTTCTTTGCTTGTCTGGCAACTTAGATTATTTAGAGAAAGCTATTGCTATGACAAAGATACTATGAAATGTAAATTTTTGAGCTACTGATTTATAATGTTCTTTATGTTCTGAGATGCTTTATGCTGAGATGCTTTAAATAATGTTCTGAGATGCTTTATGTTAGCACTTATTAGAAAAATTATTTTTTTAATTTTCTTCTTGTGTACCATTCACGGAAATATTTTACTCAAAGATTAAGGCTTCAAATTTCCAGTTTAAATATTGACTTCATAATAACAATAAAATTCCCATAAAGTAGGCCAGATGGAATCACTTTAGACACTTTGTTAGATTTTCTTTTGTTTTCATTTAATTTTGCCATAAACCCTAAACTTTTATTATTCAAACCAGTTTGTACAGTAAAGAAGAATGGATTCAACAAACCTCCCAAATTACACATATCTGATAAGACAACTGAAAAATCAATAATCCCTGAAAATTGTAATACATACTGAAAGACTGTAGTTGGTTTCTCTCATTGCCTAAATAATGACAATAATAACCATTCCAGTCCAAAAAAAGATGTGTAAATTCACCACAAAATTATTTCTGCAAACTGCAGATAAAATAAATTAAGATAACTAAGAAATTGTTTATAAGGTGTCAAAGAAGTAAACATTCTACCAATTAAAGGGTGAGCTCTGCTGTGAGGTCAATAGCTAACCAGGTACCCAGATGATTGTTTAGGGTAATTCTTTATTCTGTACTCAACAACAGGTATGAAGTTGATTTAATTCTTTGTGTTAATTGTTTTCATTTCTAAATTAACATACTACTAAATGATGATGCCTACAATGGAGAATTATGAGCTGATGCTTTCACAGAAGATGGAAGAAAACATTAGACTGGATGAAAAAGAATTCTGAAAGAATATTTGGGTATATCTAGGTATACTTCTCTTGACCATGCAATGGAAGCAAAGTGAAGTCTTCCCAAAATATTCTTGAAAATATATTTAAGTATCCCAGAACAATTTACAGCCAGATGGTTGCCCCATGTCCTTCATGATTACCACAGCCACCAGGCAGTGGGCTGCTACAGGGCAACTGCAAGTCCCTCCTCTCTCTTGTTTGTTTTTGCCAAGAAGCTGCTAAAAATATCTTATCTGTTTTTAACATTCATCCAGCTCTAATAGACAATTATATCAATAAAGTCTGTCAGAAGTTGAGTGAAATATGCTACCTAGAAAAAGGCATCTGAATAAAAACCAGAGCTCTAAGCTTGGATCTTTTTCCAGACCTTTAGTCAGGGACTGTACATTTCCTAACTAATGTGCTGTAACAGTTAGATCTTTATTATGGTCTGTAACCACAGTTTTTGGAAGACACATGTGGTACTGCAGGAGAACTAAAGCATTGCGTCAGCTCCTGCTGCCAAACAAAGTTGTTCTTGGCATCAAGTCACTTGCATGTGAACAGTGATTGAAACTGCTGTCCAAAGTCAGAGGTCTAAGATAAAACATAAAGTGCTGAAAAGCTTAAGAGCTAGACAGAAGGTTCTTCACTTTTTGAAGAACTAGTTGTGTGTCAAGATCTTTGAAAATACTATTTTCTGATATTTATGTGAAATTTCCAATATCTTCCAGTGAATGTATTTCAGTTCACTGCTTATATTGCCTGAGAAAGAAAATTATCTAAGCAAGCTGCCTCCATAGTCTTTCAGCTTCAGACTTAATTTTAAACTAGTTTCACTTTTTTTGGAAGCTTTTGATTTTGTAAGTCTGTAAAAGAATATGCTTAACATATTTTTCAAATAAATTTTTTGAGGTTTTACTTCCTTCCAAAATATTTATGGTAGATTTTACATAGCAGACTTTTCTATCCTGGCCACTTCAATATCAACTATCCTTGCAGGACTACTACAGACCAGGGTTTATTAGCATGATATTTATTGCCACCTGAAGAATCTCAAAGCATTGTATAAGCTTCGACCCCAGAGTTGGGCATCTAGGCAGTTTAATTATGTTTCTTGGACAGGTCTGTGAACAGGTTTTGGCTTTTGGTTTGCTTCTGCTGACTGAAGCATTCAGTAAAGTTCTTCTCAAGTAGATACCAGGAGAAGTGCATTTTCTTACCAGCAACTATAAAAAGATGTACCCATTATCAGAGACAAATTATGGAATTTCTTCACTGAGTCCAGAGAGATACCAAGGTCACATGTATCTTCATTAAAAAATTATGTTATTTTGTTCTTTTGGGTGTTGTGAACTGGACTGAAGAAATGTCATTATCTCTGCCTGGATGATGAACTTTGATCGCTGCTCTTTTTGTGGGATTTTAAAAATTTTCTATGGCTGGATAATTTCACAAGGAAAATACATTTTATAGATGGCAGCAGCACTGTACTTTAAATGGCAATACACAAAGATGCATTTATCACAGACTGGGAAGAGGCCACCTGACAGTGATGGTAACGATCACAGTCTAAAAGCCAGCAGCAAACAATACTCCTGTATTATCCATACAACTTGATGTTAGAACCAGCAAATCAACCAACTGCACCCAAAAACTATTTGAATATTTACTGTTTCTGTTAAGCACCCTCACATATAATAGCTTTCATGAAAGTATGTTAGGGTTTGTGATGGCCTTTGATTTTGTGACTTTTTTCAACATATCTAAAAGATTCTTGTGTTTAAAGCCTTACATAGGAGTATTTGCAGTAAAATGAAATAAATAAAGAGTTTAATACCTTTTATTATAAAGGCATAAGGGATATTCACATTCTTTACACTCTATTTCTCTTAGTCTCTGCAATTATGTAATATTGAATCTACTGCAATTTTATGTGAATAAAAGGAACTAGAGATATTTTACTGTCCTCGTTTTTGTCATTGTGATATTTTATTGGCAAAAATCTACTCATAGAAACATTACTTTCTGAAAGTAATGCACACAATATTGCCGATCAAGTACATGAAAGAGGAATAGTGACTTTCCTGGTATTAAATGAGGACTAATATATTTTGCATTCTTCATGTTTATTGCTTTGTCTCATTGTGAATGCATGGTCCTTGAGTGCTCTGAATTTTAAATTAAACCTTAAAAGTTGATCAGCTTTGCTTGTGGTCTGTAACAGTCCTCCACAAAACCAAATCACCTAAACCTGCAAGCAGCAAAGGGGANTTTTTTGTGTTTGGATGTAGATATGTAAGTATGAAGGGAAAAGTGAGGAGAACCACTGAGAACTAGACTTAACTAGAGAGGAAAAGCCTTTTAGGAATGGATGGAATGAAAAGAAGCATTTTTTTATCCACAAGTGAGAAGAGGGGTAATGTTTCTTCCTCTGATCAAGTGCAACCCACATTGTGCTTATAAGCTGCCCCATGAAAGGAATTGGAAAATGCAAGTAAAATGAGTTAAATTATAAAAATTATAAACTTGTCTCTAGGAAGAAGACAGAAATGAAGAAAACCACAAACAAAACATATGGGCAGGGTCTATATCTAGTATGGAAAAACATAATCATTCTACTGCTTAGGATGAGCATCCTTGACCACTCATTTAGATTTTAGCTCCATGGTTTCCTCTGCATGAAGGTTAAGATTTTGATAAAGGCCTTGACAGGAATGAGCATTTATGCTTAGCTCTTTTCACTGCAGCTAGATTAAACCCAGATTATTCATCTCTGCTTTTCTCCAGTCACATGTATATAACTGGTGGCTGTATAACATCTCCACCTATGCTGGGTCCATGCCAGGTCACCCTCAGGAAAGTACTTATGTGCCCTGAACTCCCAGCTGATGGGAGGCATGTGCTGTGAGGGACAGGCTTGGACTGACAGTGGCAAAACCTTTCCTCTCCCATCTGCAACGTCAATGATGTCAGTGTTTTAAATATACATACTATATACATAGTCTTATCTCTAATCAACAGAGGTGGAAAAGAAGTGTGGAACTTAGCCAACATTTTTCCTCCTTCTTATCAGAAGGGTGAGAGTGGCAGCTGCAGCAGTCAAAAAATTCATGGTGTGAATATATTTGCTAAAATATAACCAAGTATGAATGGGTTTAAAACTCATGTGAGCATCACAAGAGAGTGGGTCTCATTTTTGTCTCAAGTGAGAGTGATTGAGAGAAAACTGTGCCAGTCAGTGAAAGTATACAGAAGGGATGAGTCTTGGTGGACCAATGTCTTCTGGCAGTTTTCACTATCTGCAGTTTAATGCAAATCCAATACATAGTCACCTTATGAAAACCCTGGCCAGTGTTTCCTCTATGAGCAGAAACTGAGATGTTACGTGAGACAAGAAGTGACTACCACCGTTTTTTACATTACGCACACATAACTAACCTCAAAGCTTGTGGTTTTCATTATTTTGGCCAAAAAATACCTCTTTAGAGAATAGAATAAAAGCTTTCACATGTTTTCTTTTAATTCTAGGGCTACTTATATACAAGAGTAATATACAAGAATGTATACTCAAGCTTAAAAAGTGAACCTTTTAAAAATATGCTTACACACGCACACACACACTCTCACACATTTTAATCACTTTGCATTTCTTATATAAATTTTTCATAAAATTAAATCCTGCAGGAAAATTAAGCTGTAATTTTGCTATTGCTGTGCATCCAGAGGTTTTTTCTGGCAGTGTGTCTTTTTCAGAGTCCTGAATTCTCATTCAGCAGACAATAGGAAACTGATGCAGTGATAGGTATTCTGTTATCTGTTTTAATAAAAACCTAATGTCCTTTTTTTCCCCCTACACTTACAGAATTTTCAAGTAATTTTTTTCTTTCTGAATGCTACTGGTCATCTAGCAAGCATCTAAATCATATTGTCTTATTCTTGGAGAAAGGTACTGAACAATTTTACTGTTATAAGGGTGACTGCAGACGAGACAAGTAGCATATTTGTAAGTCTTTAACAGTTAAACACAGACAAAATGTTTGTGGGGCATCCCCGGCACATGTGGTCTGTCAAATGCTTCACTGTACCTTTGGAAAGTGTTAATCAAAGGCAGAGTAACAAATTAGAATGAGATATATTGTCAAGATTTGTCTCTTTTTCCCTCTCTCTTGTTGTTGATGATGTTGTGTGTAACATCTATTAAGATCCTGGTTTTCACAGAACAGCTTTTTTCCTTATCTACAGAGTGCATCAGTTATATCAAAACCTACCATACATGTTTTTGACATTGCTAGAAGGGACAATATTTTGTTGACTGAAGTGGTCTGCAAAAACATATCAAAACATTCTCCTCATACATTCCTTCCCTAAAATATAATTTCAGTAATCTTAGTCTTTGAGGTACTGATGAAAAACAGTTTATTGATTTCAGAGGCCTGAAGTGCAAAGCTGAGCTCTCTCTAAGCAAGGAAAGGCAGATTTATTTTTTTTTTTTAATTTTTTTTTNGGCCCACAGGTTTTTCAGTGTGTGAATGTGTAAGGCAGACCACAAATACACACCTGGTAGGTTTTTATTCAAGCATATTTTCTCAAGGTCCAGTGTATTTCCCTTTGATTTATGCAGGTAAATCCACCATGCTGACTGCTCACAGCCTACTTGCAGCTAACAAAATTCAGAATGTGGCTTCATTCATTGCATTTTAAAATAGTAGGATAGCTCATAGGCTTTATGAAGTCCAAACAGAGAGTGTCCCTGATTACCAAGCGTGGAAGTATCACACCTTGACACAAAAAGCAGTTGAAACAATCAAATCTCATGGTAATGTTCTACCAGGGTGAAAATCCCTTTATTAAAATCACAGTCCTGCACTGACTGGACACCCTTTTTCAGTGAAAGTTTTCCAATACTGTATTTGAGCAAAGCTTCTCTATTCCATCTCTACATAGTAAGAACTGAGGTTATGCAAATAAAGTAGAAGCAAATAACCTTGAGGAAATTTTAATTAATTTTGAGAGGTGGGACTGGAGATTGTTACTCCATTTGTCCAAATTGCATTATTTTTCCTCAAGTTGATGAGCTCTAGGCAAAACAAAGCGCTGCTGCAGTCTGGTACCAGCATCTCCAGATATCTAGTTTCAGAGTCAGAGTTTGAAGAGCTGAACTTCATATTCTAGTGTGTTTCCTAGCACTTTGTTATGTACAGCATCTCCTGCTTGGAATTTTGTCAGCCTAATGAATGGTCTTATGAACATGGTATCTGCCATTATATGATCAAAAAAATTGTTTTTTTCACTGATTTACAAAGATTAATATTCACAATGCATTGAAAATAATAGAGAGAATCATAGTTCTGGGAATAATTCAGTTTTAAAGATGCCAAAAAATAGACTATGGTGACTATTTTAAATTTCAAATAATATGAGATCTAAATTTTAAAAACTATCATATTTCGCTTCAGGGCAGGTATGTTGATTATTTCTTGATTTTTCTTGATTGGTTCAATTTTTAATGCATGAAGTTGTTTTATTTATTTTTTTTTTTGCAAAACCTTTGTCATTTCAGATTATATTATACATTGACCAAGCTGAGTGACTCTGTAACTCATGTAACTCAGGCATTTAATACAAGAGTTTTATCAGAAGTTTGTGGTAATTAAAGATACACCTCTGTTTCCAGGAAACCATATCCGTTTTCCAGCCAGACACCAGAAGAGTTACAATCAAATAAACAGCAGACAGTGGCAATTAAAAGACCTTAATAAGTCTATAAAAATAATTACATCTTTTGTCCAATCTTTACCTGGGGAAAAAAAAAGTATAAATTAAAGTCTTAGTATCATTATTGTTTTGTTTAAGACCTCTTTTCCTCCATATTCCATCATTTGAAATTTATTGGGTTGAAGTGGCAATGGACTAAGATGGAAGTTGGCTTTCCCAATAACACATTCAAACAACAGCAAAAGGGAAATATGGCTATTTTATTGTAGCCAGATCAAAGGATTAGATTTTTTGTGAGGGTCAGAGCGCTAAGATCTAGCTTCTCTCCTCACTCCCCCCTCTGCCTCCCCCAAAAAATGCAATTTAATCAAGGAGTCAGAAAGCACAACCTTACTCAAAATAAAACTATGAAACTCAGAAAATTGTAGGTCAGTACACTCACATCTACTCCTACAAAATCATTGGATAGAATACATTAGGTTTTCTCCTGAAATCTTCCTTCTAAGGAGGTTGAGGAGAGCAGCAGCAGATACCTACAGAAGACTTGCAAGGAGGGCTTTGCATGCCTTCTAATCAGACAGAGGACTTTATTATTATTGTATATAAATGCTCAGAAATGGTCTGAGCCTTGCACAGAAAGGGTATTATGAGTCAAGCAAAGAAACACTGAAAAAAGACTGAAAATCCAGCAAGAGGAGACAATTTTTTACATGTGTTCACACACAAGAGGATTTCTTTTTTCAGCTAAAGGATAGAGAGGGCATCCTCAGAGTTTTAGCCCAAAGAAATCGTTAAGGCTTGAAGAATTGTCCTTTTAAAGCTGCCTTGTTAATGACAGCAGCCAGCAGATAATACACATCAATGACTTCAGCTTAGACGGTTGGGATTTGAATGTTCTACTGCTGCATATCCTTTTCAAGTAAACTATTCATATAATAGTGCTTTCTTTTATTTTCTTTCTTCTTCTTCTTCTTTTTTCTTTTTTTTTTTTTTTTTTTTTTTTAAGTGCTATCAAACTGGGACCTCTTTTTTTTCCTAAACCTTGTTAAGGAGTATAAGAATAACACAATGTGAAACTGATTTCCTCTATAAAGATAGAACAGCAATGTAATGAAAATGAAGCGGTGGTGTTGCAGATTGTAATCCTTCTGAAGAATAAAAAAGCCAGAGTTGAAAGTGAAACGCTGGCATATGCTGGCTTAGATGAAAGTTACTGCAAAAGGTATAGGTATTTTGACTTAATGGAAGATGTAAAGAGAATAATGAGGTTACATGACCTCACACTAGTTTTCAATTCAGTGCTTTCTTAAAGGAGCATTTTGTTTTGAGCAGCTGTCTACCAATTATATTATTTAATGAAATACACACCCAAAACCAATGGTCTCTCTTCCTTCTCCCTTTCTATTTTTAAAATAAAAGTCGGAAGAAAGGCCTCATCTTAACTTCGAGTATGCTTTAGATGGATTTAAAATAAGCTAATTTGAAAAGATAGTAAATAATCCTCCACCATTCAGTCACTGGTTTTACATTCCTCTGCAATTATCTTTAAATAAGTCTTTTTAAGCATGCTTAATATGTAGAGGTTTTTTCTTCCTTAACTACTTTATGCCTAGATAAAAATGACATTTCTGTAAGGAAACCTAAGTCATTATTCTTTGCCTTTGGGGACATGTTCAAGGAGACGTATGAATTGTTCAGGAATTGTAAGTGCCAGCCAATGCAGATTTCCACTGTGCTTCCCTGCCCTGTATGCTCCCACTGCTTCAAAGTAAATAGCTGCATCCTGTCAGCCACCACTTGATCAATGTCTTTGTGGTGACACAATAAGCTCCATGAAAACACAACAAGAAAAGATGAAGGTGATTAATGCTGGTGTAAAAACTGGAATAGGAAAGAGGTGAGGGGATAAAAATAAACTCATACCTCAGGATTCCATGGTTGTGAATTTGTGCAAGGGATTGGGCTGACCAAGTAAGAAGTGCATACTCTTTTTTATCCCCACCCTTAAACATCACCCTTTTTTACCTTATTAGCAGTTACTTCAAGTCCCTCTGTAAAAGGAAGAAGTCTTTGCAGCTCATTTTTCTAAGGCACTTAAGGATCATTACTCTAGCACTAAGGAAAATGTTTTATTCATTTTGCCACAGACCAATTTCTTTGCTAAGACTTTTGTAACAAAACGCTGCACAACTTAGCAGAGGTGTGATTGATTAAGCGAGAAGGAACAGAATTTGGGTATCCTGATGAAATTTTCCCTCAGTCTGCTAAGTTAACATCAATCAGTTTTATTTGGGTAGTAACACTTGAATATTAACTAGGTGATTTCATCCATTGGAGAAAAATGGGTGACAATACCTTTAGGTTAATATTACTTGAACGTTTTTTTCTTGAATAATTTATAACTGTTAGTGATTGTCTGCCTCTTCACAATTGTCTTCTTTGTTCTTTACTGAGGTGCTATCCATGCAGGCAGCACTGGTCTGAGGCAGAAAGACATGGTCCTCTGAGAATGACTGTAACCAGTAGCACAGATGCAATTTGTGCAAGCACAATTAGGCTGTGTCCTCAGCCAAAAGTGCCATATTAAGAAAACCCACACAGAATCAGTAGAACAGAATCTGGTTCTGCGTTGCAGAGGTGCAGGTTTGATGGTCCAAGTTGTCCTTCTGCAGCCCTGGATCAACAGCTGCCTTCCCACTGGCTGCAGGTGTGCCCTGACTGCTAAATCCAGGGCTTCACAGAGCACAGAGTTAGGCTCTGCCCAGTTCACCTGTGAATATGTCCTGTACCTGGTACCAGCAGACATGCTTGTTTTCTTCTGCCATGGAGGTTTTTAAAGTAGCATGTCCACTTGGAGTGGAAAAGACAGAATTGTCTTTAGCTGACAAAAATATTCAGTAGATTGGTTTGGATACCTATCAAAGAGACAAAAAAGCTGCCTGATTCTTAAACCAATGTGTAACTTTCTAGACTGAAATCAACAAACACATCATTACAGAAGTTAGTGATCCACTTTTCTTCACCAAAAGGCTGGTCAACCACCGGGAAAGGCTGACTGTCAAAGTGGTTGAAACCTTGTCCCTAGAAGCTTTCAAAAGCTGTGTGGATGTGGCACTTAGAGACATAGTTTATGGGTGACTACGGTGGTAGTGCTATACTGATGTTGGACATGATGATCTTAAGGATCTTTTGCAATCTTAATGATTCCATGATTTTATTCTTCTAACCTAACATCTGCTAGAGTTAGGTTAATTGTTGGACTTGATTATCTTAGAGGTCTTTTCCAAAACTAATGACTCTAAGATTCATTTTATATATTTAATGCTTCACTCTGTTATACACATCTGTCTCATATTAATGAGATTCATAAATGCCATCCACATAGAACAAAGCAAAATATTTCAATTTTAATTTTAGATTTAAAAAGTGATAATTTTACAGAAAACTTGTATGACAATGATGAAATTTCAATTATTATGTCATGTCTCATCATGCAAAGTAACCAAGTGCCTTTCTGCAGGTTGTCAAAATCCAGGGCTCATTTTGGTGCCTTTTCGCCTGTCCCATCTTTGAATATTCTAGTCAACTCGCTAAAATATGCTTCTATCTTGAATTTAGCTGCCTTTTAACACCCTGTATCGTCAGTGGACTGGAAAAAAAATAAAATTCTTGGGTATTTGGCTGAGGAGAATGTGATACAATTTGGATTGAATGTACTCTGGATCTCTTTAGGTGCACTTGAGCCAAAGAGAATTGATTTGTATTGGACATATGTGCAAAATTATATAATGAGATGACCCTTGTAGCAGAAATACATGGCTCATTCTGAGGTGCAGATTTCCCTGTGATAATATATTTCTAACAAGAAAATAGAGGGGAAAAGGTAACCAGACCACATCAGTCAGAGTAGACTAACTGAGCCAGGAATGTGCCATCTTGAATTTCCCTCCTGTCAGAAACACCTTATATTATCAGCAAAGAAGAAAACCTATTACCATTACTTTTACATTTCTACATGATATAACACAGAGAGAAAGAAAAAAAAATCTTTTTTTATATATTCAGTTAAAAGTCTTCACTGAGCCAAAAGGAGTTTTCTTCACCTCATGAAACACAAACAGTCTTAAAGGGCTACATTCAAGCTGCTGTTACTTACATTGTCTTGCTCCAGAAAAATGTTTGACAGCTATTAGAAATAAAAACAGCTGTGTGCTGTAAAGACCTATCCACAGGACTTGTCCTAATGACAGTGGATACCTCACACTCATTGTCCAAGTCTTTTAAACTCTTTCATATATCAGTCAGAAGGGCAGAGAAAATTTGCTGCTGCGAGGCCTTATCTTGCAGAACATATAGATCATGCTATATTCTGCTCAGCAGAGAGGCCACACACAGCCACCAACATGCTGTGCAGTTGGTGCCACTGTGAGATGGAGGGACAAAGAGGCTTCCCTAGCTGGGTGAGAAGTGTGCTAGGTGTCCTTTGGGCAGCAGTGGGGATCCAAAACTCTCTTGGAAAGAGCAGGATGTTTTACCAATTTTGCCTTTGAGTTTTAGCACATTGCCAGAGACATCTGACAGCCTGGGTGAATTCTGAATAATTTTGAAAAATGTGTGATCTAATTCAGATAATGAAATGACCACCAGAAGAATCAGGAACAACAGATGGAAAAACAAACTACGCACTAACCCATCTCATCCCTATTCCTCAAGTGACTCTGAGGCAATTAGACCTTTTTGATGTGCGGTTTCTCTTTTATTTATGTGTGATTTTCTCATTGTTTATACCATTGATACAGGTGTCTGATGGACTTGTGTACTACAAAAATCTGTAACTACTGCTTGTGATAGCGATGTGATGGTGGTGACTGAGGCAGTGCTTTTAGGCGAGCTGTGGGACTATCTCCTTCTTCTGCCCAGATGGATTATGCCACCAGTCATAAGGGGCAGTGCTCTCACAGCCTCTTCTGGAGCTCTTACAAGAAAGAAAAACATGTAAGTAACTGACTTAAGAATCTATTCCTTGTTTTATAAAATCCACTTTTGTATTTCTTTCAAAGTATTTCTTCATCTGCTCTGTAATAGGACATCAAGTTATGGTAGACACACAAGGGCAAGGTAAACTGACCTGGATATGGTAAGAGTTATTACATAGGCTCCTAGTGGAAAGTCATAGGGTTATGTGTCTATATGAATCCCAAAGAAGGGAGAATATTCAATATGGGAGGGTGCTCTGTTGTGTTTCTCATTTGTATGTGCACGCACGCACATACAGATGTATAGGCACTTACGCACGTGCAAGCTATTTCTGTAGAGTCAAATGGAATTTGGATCAAGACACAAATCATCTAAAACATCAAGCTCTCTTCTTAGTCGAAAAATGACCTTTTCACAAGTTAAATGCACCTTTTCAAGTGACAGCTCATGGAATGAGAGGTAGCAGACTTGAGAAACTTGCTGACAAATGCCATCCTTGTTTTATTTCAAGGATCTAGGGCAAAGGGCATGTTGAAAATTATTAGGCCAGAAAAAAACTGACATGTCAGACAGGCAGGCATTTAAGCTCCACAAAAGAGTTTGAGGGAAAAGATATTAATTCCTTAGAGTTATATTTTGAAACTTTGATATGTAATAGTTTTTAATCTATTGTTTTCAAATTTCAGCATGATATGCACAGATTCTGAATGCAGTAAATTCCTCTTAATTGGAGCAGATTGGAGAACAACTATCACCTTGATTAAGACACCCCTAACAACTCTGACAAAATTGCTCTCTGAATTTTTACCTGGCAGAACTGATTAATTTTTTGCCATGCCTGAAAGTTCACATTTATTGCCAGAAGAGCAAAGCACAATCTTCAAGGTCAGACAAAATACTCTGTTCTGTATAATAAAGATTTTTTAAGTTAGAAATTTCTATAAAAAGAGACTCAAATTTAGAATTTATTGTTGGCACAACTTGATTTATCTAATCTAACCTGAATTGAATTATTAACTAGAGTTATTTACATTATGTATATAATTACATATGGAGAATAAAAATTACTCAAGCAGGCATACATTGATGCAATACATAGATACTCTGTACATATTCAACTTTTTACTCTTTGTGCTGATAATAAATATTTGGTACAGAATGACTGTGCACTACTAGGAATGCTGCTTTCATTTTTTCAGTTGCTAAATGAGAATTGTAGATTTTAACACACTATTATTAACTTTTATTAAAAAAGGCCTGACTAAAGATATTGTTGTGCATTTTCTTCCAGGAAAATGATCGCATTCAGTCAATCTTGACAGTTCGAGATAAGTCCAGATTAAACCTAACCTTATCTTACTGTAAACAACATTGTCTGAAGGCTTTTTGAAAATATTATCTTCATTTCCTGCTCTTGAAATTGAAGGTTACCTTCAACTGAAGGTTGGAAAATCCTCACTGATGCTGAACTCAGCAGAAGTCTGGCAGCTACCCTTTGTGCCATTGACCTAGCACACAGCTGTGAAGGACAGGACACCCATGTTCTGTCTGCTTGCGTATGTGGCCCCAGCCTTGTGTTTTTCCTCTGTAGATGAGATGAAGGTGATGACTCCAGACTGAGAAGGAAGGCCCAAAACAACTTTCAGTGCTTGGGCATGGTGGATATATGCATGCCCATCACACATGCTGTGTGAATGTTACAGCCACAGAGGCACAAGGTCTTTAAGGCTGGAAGAAGTCTTCAAGACAACCTGGTTCAACCATCAGATCAGCACCACCATAATCACTCCTAAACTATTTCCCAAAGTGCCACATCTAGATGCCTCATGAACACTTCCAGAGACAGTGACTTTTCCCTTGCCCTGAGCAACTTATTTCAGTGCCTGACTACTCTTTCACTGAAAAAAAAAGCCCAAACTGAACCTCCCCTGATGCAATTTTAAGGCTGATCCTTCTTGTCCTGTCACTTGAGACTGGGCAGAAGAGAATATCTTCCACCTTCTACAACCTCTTTCGGGCAGTTGCAGAGTGATGAGGTCCCCCCTGATCCTCCTGCTCTCCAGACTAAACAACTCCAGCTCCCTCAGATGCTCCTCATGACACTTTGCTTTCCAGACCCTTCACCAAAGTTGTTGCCCTTCTTTGGGTGAACTCCAGCACCACAATGTCCCTTTTGAAGAGGGGGCCCAATATTGAATACAGGACTCAAGGTGCAGCTACACTAGAGGTCAGGACTTTATAACTATGTAGATTCAGTGCTGCAGCCTGGAGCATGGTATTGTCCCTACAAAGTGACTGGGTATGATCTGCAGCCAGGTTAGAACTTGCATGAGGTTTTGAGCCTTGGCCCCACTCTTCTCTGGACTGTTCTGGTTTGTGGTTTCGAATTACATTTTGGCTGATGGCAAATCACACAATGATACAATGGCCTGAATATAAGAAGGAATTGTTTTGAATGTTATGTTTGGAGTGGGTGAACATGGAATATTTTGGCTTTAGTCAAGTATTGTTATGTTAAATTATATTTTTACACTAAATGAGAGTAAAAAAAATGAGATGTTATTAAAAACTGAGATATTGAAATGCTATCACATACCATAAATAAGGATATTTACCATATACAGCGTGTTGGCTGTACAAAACTAGAAATACAAATTAAGGTTTTTTTATTTAAAACCATCTATTTCTTAGCAGTTTATCATGATTTTCTGAACTTGCAACATTCACCCAGACGATCAGTCAGAGAACTTCTGATTTTGATGTCAGTGGTAAATCACAGCCTCCTAGTTCTCCTCCAAGGGCCTCTTGGTACATTTAATTTGGCTTCTGAAATAAGTAAATGAAAATATTTTTTAAACTGAAAAATGCTGGTCTTGGTATTGGTTCTCTCTGGTTCTTTGGACTCTTGGCTCTTCGGACAAGCCTTTTCCAAGCTCTGCATAGATGCTCCCATTAATTAAGTCCTGAACTGTGAGAGTTAAGATTCCTACCAAAGTTCTCATTTTTAATACCTTCTCAACTCAGCAAGTTTTAATATCTGTGTAAACATCCAATCTGCTCTTGGATCCTGCTGAAGTCTTTGCTCCAAATATATATGTTGTTGCACTGAGTCCCAAGGACTCAGGCTATGCTCTTTTCCCAGAAATTGCATTCAGTGATTAGAGGTCCATGCTAGGAGCTGTAAAAATGTCTGGCTTTGATGCCTTTCTTTGCCAAAGGCTGTATGAATTGGGTCAGTTCTTTAGAAGTTATTTACAGTAAGATATTTAGCACAAAAATTACGGCTTAAAACAAAATTAAGGATTTTGTTAAGTATGCCTAACATGGTAGATGACTGAAGGGGTATCTAAATTTTTGGACATGACTCTATTTTTATACTCCTAAATATCTCCTTTATAAAGCTCTCTCTTTACCATTCTGTGGCTCCAGCTGTGCGCAACCCACTAAACAGATTATACCACACACTTTCTTTAGCTCATCCTCTTGTGCAGGACAGCCAGAATAGGCTGGTAGGAGCAGTGCGTCTCCTGGCAGGTACTATGGCTGGACAAATGGGCCCAAATAAGTCCCCAGAGTGTACTGCACCATAGAGCCAGCTGTGGGAAGTCACAGTGCTGCTGCTGCTGCTGCTGGGGAAGGATGGCTCACTGAGGAAAGGCCAAACCTGCCCTGCCTGCAGTCACTCTGTATATCCTGGAGAGCTGTTCTCCACAGTTTCTTCCCATCCTTGCTGGAGCTTAGCCTCCCCTAGCTACCATGGTTCCTGGGTTGCACTTGCCTTGTCACTCCTTGGCACTGGTTGCAGCAACTTGGCAAGAACTCCTGCATGGAAAAGTGTTTCACTGTGTGGGTGCTGAATGTGGTACCTACAAGCAGTATGGGGATTCTTCAGAGACGAATCATTCAAACTTCCTCCCCCTCCAAAGATATTTAGGTGACACTGAAGAAATATTGTATTTTAAACTTCTTTCTAATTAAATCATTAGAAATTACAGAGCTACAGTACATAAATATATAAGTAAAAGGCCTGGCAGTATTTGGCATAATTTATTTATTTATCTTTTAAAACTCAACAGTTAAGTTGCTTCTTTTTATAGCTTGCATGCTGACACCCTATATGCCATTCTTTGGCTCCCTGACACTTTTTGCAGCTCTATCCTTCCAAAACAGAGAAATAAAAATATTGATGGAAAGCCTGAAATGTCCTTAATAGTACCCTAAGAGCAACAAAAACATGAATCTTATCCTGAGGACTAATAATGTACTTAGACTTCATGGTAAGGACATAGTGCACTTTATCTGAAGCAATTAGTCAAGATTCTAGACATCTATAGGAGGATTTTAAGCAGATGACCTCGTGCAAGCCGGTGTTACTTGGAATGAAACACTTGTGAATTTCCTTGAAACTGCTAATAGGAGTTGGGGGAACAACAGACACCAGCACTTCAAGCCTTGTTTAGCCTGAAGAGTCACAAAGGACTTATTGTACTTTGTGTTTAATAGGCTTTTCTCTGAAAATCTTTAGCCATTAGTGTGCCAAATATCCCTCTCCTTCTGCTGTATGTTATGTTCAGCAATTGCATTAGCTAATAAACTCCACGTTCCCTTGAAATCCAGTCTGCCCAGATCCAGGTCTGTGATAATGTGAACTATAACATTTTCCTCAGGACCAACAGTTCTGCATTTAAAACAACTCTGGAACTCTAATATAGAGCTCTGGAAAGTAGCTGCTCTGGAGCCTTAAAAACCTCTTCTCTGTATTGACCAAATCAGTACGACCTATAGATATATATTTTTTTTTCATTAAATTCAGGGACTGACAACTCACAGATGATATCTACTGTTCTTTGATCACTGTCATACCGTCTGAATAGTCTCGTTTGCTTCTTCTGACAAGACAAGCCTGAAATGCACAGTAAAGAATACAGAATTTCAAAATATAGGAGGCAAGGGTGCATGTATCGAAACTGAGGGATTGACAGCCTAAGTCTCATTTGCAGAACTAAAAATGCTGAGGATAGTCATGGAAACAGAGAGCTCTCTTTCAGCATTTGCTGCACCTTTTAGCCTGCGGTGTAGGTCTGTCTTCTGGTTTTGTCTCCCCTGAGTTTATTCAGGTGGAGGTATAAAACTGATGAGTGCTTGAGAAGGTCAAAGTTATGTATTCATTTTGTTTTAAATAATTGATGATGTTTCCTGTTTCTGCTTACATTAATTGCTCTCAGGTGTTGGAGAATTGCTCAGTGAGTTGCCTTTTAATTTGTTTAGAAAAGCAGCATGCTGCTTTTCAGTGTACTGTAAGTAATGTGTTCGAGGCAGTATTTTCTAACTGGAGGTTAATAGGAGTGCACTGACTGCATGTTCGGGTGCTATTGCCTCTCTGCATGTGTGCATGTGTGAGCTTGCAGAAAGAGAGGAGGACCAGGAGGAGGAGTGCAGGCAGTGAAGAGACTCAGATTCCTCCGTGCCAATGTTTAAAAGCATAATTTATAGTTTAACAAGTTCTCTTGTTCCAGGCTGTTTATTGAGGGTCTGATTCAGGAAAGCACAGAGTACTCAACTATTTTTGCTTTCATTATAGCCATTCAAATATTCAAAATCTGAAAGGACCTGGATCAGCAATAACATTGTTTTGATTTTTCAATTCTGTTATGTGATTTATCTGATTTCCTACAGGATAAAAAACCCCAAAAATAGCGAAAGCCAGACCTCACATTACTGAAAATTCAAGCAAAACTGGTTTAGAGTTAACCTGTCCATAGAATAACAGTAGTGTTATCTTTAATTTCTGCTTTCTTAATGTGCCCTTTCCAATTCAAATGCAGAGTTTATACAGTTTATGATTGCCAGTGGGGTTCAAAATGTTCTGAAGGTACACTTTCTGAGAGGAATCATGATACTATTTTATTAAAACAACTCTGTCAGTGTTCTGATATTATCTTGATGATGATCTTTCATTGCATCTGAACTTTCTGGTGGTGTAAAGAGCCTTGTAGTTTGTCTGAGTCTGGAGTGACATAAGCCAAATGGTTTATCTGGCAGTGAAGGTCAAACAAAGGTGTGGGATGGCTTTGAACTCAAGCCGTGTCCCACAAGGTAGTCTGGATGGGTGATTTTTACTTTTATTGGAACTGATCAAGGACAAGGAGAGCTCTCTCTTTTGGGAAGTGTCTGTGAATACACCTATTGAAATTTACAATTTTGGGTAATTTCCTATGGGACAGCTTAGTGGCTCATGACATTTGCAAATATTTTATGATTTTTGGAAGATCACATTGGATTCTATCTTACTGTTTTCCTTTGTTTTCCTTTTTCTGTCCTGGCAAATATTCTACCTGCTGTCTTTCAGTTTCCTTGTTATGTAGTTGTAGCATGATTACACTGGCCTTATTTCTCAGAGTTCCTGAAGGCCTAAGTATATTTCCTGGTTTTAAGTGATATGCCTTCTTTTTTTTTTCCTTTGCTCTACCTACATGTTTTCCAGGAGTCTTTGGAGCTTTCATTTCCCTGAGTCTGTGGTCTCCCTGCCTTTGGCTTAGGAAAGGATGCCTGTTTGGTCCAAAAACAAAAAAAAATCTGAAGAGCCAGACACCAGCTATATGTTAGTGGTAATAAATCTGTCTCAGTGGTCCTCAGTGTTCCAGTTTATAGCCCAACAGCAGCTGCTGCATATCTGATTATGGACATTGCCCTCAGGTGGGTACCAGATTGGAGTATGAATCTCAGACTCTTGCATTGCTAAGGAATTGTTGTTGTCAAGAAAATGCCTGTGGTAGGACATATCTCCCATGCCCACTACGGCAGTGTAAAACAGAATCTCTAATCAATTGCTGAATGACGGGGCTCAGGAGGGGCACAGGCTGGAATATAACAGCTTTCTTGAGCTAAAGAAGAAGGAAAAAGAAAGAAACTCCCTGGTCAGGCTGACTGCAGTGTTTGCTGTTGCATCATGCATGATGAGGGCAGTGGTGATCATCTCTCTGCATTGCCATGATGAAGGCCACAGTAGTCATCATATATCTCTGTGTTCTCACACCCAGTCCCATTGCCAGAAATACTGTCACATGGGATTGCAACCACCAAGCACTCCTGCTCTGTTCTTGCAATCTCTTGTTGCAAAGGTGCATGCCAGGTGGATGCCAGCAGCTCAAGTTTGGCCTTGCAATTTGATTACCACTGGTTACAGTCCAAAGGGAACCATGCCTTCAGTGTGGATGCATCTGTACCAAAACCCATATATATGCTTTAAAATAAATTACAAACACTAAAGGAAGTAGAAACACACAGGTCTGGGCTCTAAGTTGAGTGAGCTCCTAGAGGTGTATGTTTCTTTCATCTCTCACCCTGGAGGGTTTCTGAACCAAACTCTGTATACTAGTATGATATGTACTCAATATTGTTGTGCAACATGTTTGGGAAATTTGAGGAGACAAAAAAGTATATATATGCAATGTGTGAATTTTTCCAAAAGAGGACCTATTTTTTAAAGTAGACAGCTAGTTAAGTCACACCTGTCTCCCTTGAAGATAAAAGCTAGCTTTATTTGAGGAAAACAAGATAATTGACTAATTCCTCTGATATCAGAGAGCCACATATATATGGTCCAGCTGCTAAAACATGCCATGCTGTCACGAGCTTTCCACAGTGTGTCATTTTCACCTTGAACCCTTCTGGCCAAGGCCTTTTGGCTTTGTATCTCCCAGACAGAACAGTCCTTCAGTGCTTGCAAATGCTAGCTTTAAGTGCTAGACTTTTCTCCTGTCACCTCTCCCAGTACACAGGAAGGCTCCGAGGATGAAATTGGCACTGATGCCACATGCCACTCCTGGGATAAAGGATCTGGCTGGCCCAGTTGGTCTCATGGAGCGTGCACACCTCCTCCTCCTGAAAGGGCAGTTTTGTTCCCTACAAGTCTGGGAGAGAACACCAGCCTGATTTCTGCTAAATATTTTTTGATTTGTATCATCCACTGGATCCAAATATCCTCTCAAACAGAGCACGAGTCAATAAGCCTAGCTGTTTGGTATTATTTATATTGTACTGGCATCTCCACTGACCTAAAGAGCAAAAGAAAATAACAGGGCATATTTGAGGCTTGATAAAACATTGCAGTGGGGAGTCTTTTCCGAGCCATTACAAGCATTTGCTGGAAGTGCATTTGCTGATTTAACAAACTGGTTAGGACAAATGTTTAACATGCTGTTGTAATGATATTCAGATGCTTTTCTTAGTATTTGTTGATCTGCAAAAATGTGTCCTTGCCCAATTGCACTAGAGAGCGCATTAAATAAATAAATAAATGCAATGTGATGCGTTTGCACAAAAGCGTAGCAGTGACTGCCCCTGACAGATGGAAAAAAAGTCAATATGATGTCTGAGACAGCCCAGGCTCTGCACTGCAGAATAAATTACATGATTCGCTGAATGCCTAGGCTTCACACAGACATACACAAAATTGGAAAGATAAAAGCTTGCATTGGGTTCAGATGATATTTACTGCCTGATGGATTTACTAGAAGCCCCAGTACAGTCATACTGTATTGAATTATTGGCCTCTATTTAGCTGTGTGTCCGCCGAAGCTTGAGTGTCCATTTAAGCGTAAGTGAGCTGGAGCCCTGCCAAGGCTGTTTGAAGCTTTGTGTACAGAGGGAGACGCGAGGTAATGGCTACTAGCTTGAATAACAGGGGAATTATGGATGCTGAGGATAGACAACAAAGCATAAGATGCATTCTTATCAATATTAATGTCAACATAAATATTAATACAGGCTGCCTGGCACATAATTTTTGAATGATTCTTGTTTTCTTTCTATTTTAACACAAAAGGCTGGAGATTACCATGATTTCTTTCTCTCTCTTTCTCTCTCAGAAGGGAGTTTGAGAAACACCATTAGCCTTACAGCTATCCATTGCCTCAGCAGCAGGATTTCTACAAGGCAAAGGAGGCAAATGAAATGCTGGCTTTAAGAAGTACACTCTATCAATAAAATATCTGATTAGACTAGTAATATACTGTACAGAGCTATTGTTATGGATTCATTATTATACTGTACCAAGGCATTTCCATTCAGAAGCAGCAGGTCACTTACAGAGAGCCCCACAAGATGGTCACAGCGTTGATGTAGCTGCAGCACAGGGCAGGCAGGCTGAGTGCTTCCCTGCTTAACACATTGGCTGGTGTTTCAAGAAGCCTGGCCCGTGCACATGATGAGTTTAGCTTGTGTAATGGTTCAGCACGCTGAGGGAGGGAGACCACCTCTGAGAAATGGCTGTCAATTGCAATGCTGCTGGGCAGAGTGTTTATTCAGTTAACTACACTTCAGGAAAAAAAAAAAGAAAAAAAGGGAAAGTAACCCTCAGACTGCATTGTGCTGATCAGTTGGATTGGCAACAAAAATGAGCAGGATGTGACCAGGATTTTGCTCCAGGTGAATTAGTTGCAGTGGCAGTGTGAAGGAAAGAAAAGATGAGAAATGATGTGCCTGTGGGAGTAAGAATGCACACAGACCAGAGAAAGATGAGATGTTATTTTCAGACATGAATAAAATGCATCACAAATCTTCCATCATCTTCCAGATAACATGTTCATGTCAGGGACTCTGACTCACAGTTTCTGGCAAGTTGTAATGGGGATATTTACAAGGTTATTGCTCTCAGCTGTCCCTTTGTGCTGCTGCCAAAGGTTACTGCCCTGAAGTGGGTAGGGCAGATGTGAATATGTACTGGCTCCTCAGCTGCCCTAGTTGAAAGCTCATATACTAGAACAAGCCACAGCAGTAGAAAATGCCTCAGCTGAATCCAGGAGGGGCAGTCAGGGCTCACGGTTTCGTCCATTTTCTTCAGAAGCATGTGTGGCATTAAGCAACTCTTTGCTCTGAATTTTCAGTGGTACTTGTAGAATTGCAGACTTTTGAAATTTATCAATAAAAACTCTTTATCACTGAAAAGAAAAGAGAAGAAATGGATCCAGCCACTGCCTGATAAAGTGAAACAGGAAGATTTGGGTTGAAAAATCTCTTGATGAGGCATTCCAATAGTTTTGTTGCTTTCTTTTCACTTGCTCCTTCATCTCAAATCACTCCTTGCTAACTATGAAATGGAGCTACTACCTCTCTCTGATGGCAGAGGGAGTGATTTCTCCAGACTCCATTGTGTTCGGGTCATGCGTGCAGCGCCAAATCAAAGGTCACTTAAAAATCAGGTGAGGAGAAAAATATTGAACATTTGGAAAAGTCTTTGGACATGTATCTTTCATAGGACAAAGAGACACACTGCAACTTTCTACTGTAGCTGCCTCTCTAACACTGCTCCTTTACTGTCGAAGGACTTTCTTCAATTTCTTACATTTCCTCTACATTGGACTGAAAAGCTTTCATTTAAATGATGTTATTTGACTTGTTAAGAGTTAGTTACCATCGTGGCAGATGAGATCTGAAAAACCCCTCTGGCTTTAGGTGCTGTGAAGCAAAGATTCGTCCAGGCTTGTGCACCACAGCTTGATGTTCACCATGAGGTTTTCAACTGGCTGATAGGAAATGCCATCACCTTCATGATTTCTGTCATACCAAGACCCATTAACAGATTCCAAAAACATCAAGACAGAATGATAACTACCGAATTTCATTAAGAAGAAAAAAAAGTACATTCTTAGCTGATAGCAGGACTCATAAGAATGCCTGTTTAATTAATTTATAATAGGGATGGAACTATGTAACCTCTGGTAACTCAATAAAATAATAAAAAATTATCCAAATTATACATTATGTTGCTGCAAAATCACTCCTGATTTATTTATGCTACTGTTGCCTTACATTTTTTTTTCCGCAAAATTAGAGTCGCAGGAAGGTAGTAGTTTAATGAGCATCCTGGATAAGCTTTTCTCGCTTGCACAGTTCCAAATTCTCTCTTCTTTGTAATATGCAAGGCAAATTGAGACTCTTATGTCTCAGTCCAAATGTCTATGACTTCTCTAATGCTTCAAGGTCGAATGTCAATCTCTTGCCTTCTGGAGTGCCTGCCTGTAGATGTTCCCAGATTTAATGCATGTAATCTATTCTAATTATCTTTTTAAAGAATTCAAAATATACTTTGCTCATGAGGGAAAAAAAAATGAAAAGAAAGTCCCAAGCAAATGTTAAGCAGCATATTAATGAAGCAGGACAAATTGCTTTGAAAAGAATAGTTATCTGGGTTCCAAGATTAGTTACATGTGCTCTGGTTAATAAAATGAAAACCTTGCACATTTGAAAGTCCTTTGTCTCATCCAGATATTTCCAATTTGTCTGTCATTCAGTGTTGTGAAATATTGTCTAAAATCCCTTGGAAGACAGTGAGTGTCTTTTCAAAAAACATTGTGTTTTCACAGTTAAATACTCCTTTATTTGCTATCCAGTAAAAAATAAACTCTGTGATAAGACCATTCCCTATTTCTAAACACAATTATTCTTTCTCACAAATAAACATTAATAAACACTTCGAAATTAATTGTAACAGTTCAGTCTGAGACACTCAATTTATCTTGGATAGAAAGTTCTTCACTTCTGTGGAATATAGTTTAGTAATTTTTGGTAAGGAAAAGAAAAAATTGTCTTGCTTTGCTTGTGTTAAATAAATTCTGCTAAACTTCCCTTTGGAAAATTAGCACCGCACATGTCATAGGTAAGAAATAATACATGGATTTTTAAATGACAGCAATACGTTTTGCCACTTCTGCGAACAGTGACCAAGGACCAAAAGACCTTAAAAACAGTTTATTTCTCAGTAAGTAGTGTTTTCTTGTTTACCTGGAAACTCATTCATCATTGGGCAGATCTAATTCCATGACCAAATGGGAATTTCCAAGCAATCACTATGCACACATAAACATTCCAGGTACGTGCAAAGAATTCCTTTCACCCATTCAAAAAATATTTGTTGAATATGGGCACTGTGGGGAAGAGAGCTACTAAATTTGAATGTGGCTCAAGATCAAGGATTCCATTTTTGTAGTATTTGCACACATATTTTGACAAATATGTCTTCAGGAAAAAATTTTCCCAAGGTCATACTGGCAGGCCTATTGCAGTTGTTTTGTCTTCCTCTGTGGTGTAATCTGTCTTCTAAAAACATCTGTTAACTTCCACATTTCCTGCTACTTACTTCATGGATATAGTACATTAAAAGTGTCCTTGTTCTTTTCTGCTTCATTTCCTATGACTCTTTACAGCTTTTGTGGCTTTGGTTTTGTACTAAAGGTTTTATTTTTGCTGTGGGTTGTTGGAAAGTGTTTTTATGGCTGGTGGAAAATATGTGGGATGTGAGACAGGAGCTCTGTGGACCCTTTTGATGACTGGCTATTTGAAGGACTGTCTGCTTTTACAAGGGACCAGAGACAGCAGCTCAGGCAGTCACCAGCAGTCCCACATCTCAGGAGTTCTTCCCAGTATGGTTGCCCCTGGCTCCCAGCAGTTTCCTGAGAGCAGCCCCCTTTTCTGCCTGTAACTTGTCAATCCTGCCTGCTCATACACCCACCTCCCTTCCCAGTGCCCAGTGAAAAGCAAGGTTTATCAGGAGTGTAAGTTTTCAGTATGCGAGTTTCCAGTATATTTCCCAAGTGGTGCTACTATCTAAAGATCTTTCCCTAAATTATATACTTGGAGATATAAAGAAGGAAACATTGCAGGTTAACAAATCCTTAATGTATACTTAGGGAAAAACAAGCTATTAAACTGAGCTGGTTTCTCAGGTGGACTAAAGATAGCACAATCATGAAGGTTTTCTCTGATTTTGGAATTAAATAACATATTCCTGAAAAAGAATTCCCCTGTTGCATTTGATTATGGTCTTTGCTATCTACAAATACAGAGAATTTTTATAATGCTGCTCAGGTTTCAGAATACATGAATTGTGTAAGCAAAATACAGAGTTTACAGCTGAATATCCAGGTGCAAAAAAGAGGCACAGATATTACATACATTGCAACACAGTCCTAATTGAATGTACCCTATATTGCATATTCAGCATATGATAATTCTCTAAATGTTGTGCATTCTAAGAAGAAGAAGAAGAAATGGCTCATTTTGAACTGGGAAAAAGTTACAGTGGAACTTGAATTTCTTATTAATAATAGAAAACATTATAATAATGAGAAATTGTTATAATAATCATAGATATGGTAAATATATGGTGAAAGTATGCACAGTAGATGGCACAAGTGCCGAAGTGATTCACTGGGGAAGGAAACTGCAGAGCTTCACCATATAAATTCAATACCATATAAAAAATGGACAGTCTGTAAGAAATAAAATGAAAGAGAACCATGTACGGCGGAAGGAGTTTTAAATTACTGGTGGCTTTTGTGTCAGTCAGTGCTTCTGAAAATACAATGTGGGCTTCACTATGAATCAGCTCAGTGAAGTTGTCCATTCAAAGTATACACTTGCAGTCATAAAAGTAAAGAAGAGCTCTGTCTAGACTAAATTTGCTGCTGCGGCTGCTGGTCCACAGAGGCTGTCCAAGATCAATGAACTATGCAACCATAGAACTGGCTAACCAACCTGAAGAATTATATCCTTTCCAGAAGGTCCTAAAATAATGCTGTACTGTGTACAGAGTGCCCTTCCTGTGGCCAGATGTCATAAACGTGTCAAGCTATCTTGCAATCAAGTCTCTAGTGCTGTTATGTAGGCCGTTGCTGCTCATTTTAACCTGTATAAACTAGTGCAGGGAATAGGTTTTTTCTATGGTAATTGTAATTTTTTTTTGCCAAGTACCTTGCCTGGCATAGGAAAGTGGTTCTTTAAGAGGCCGGGGGCTCAAAAAGGATTAGCATCTGGTCAGTTGCTGTGGCTGTATCCTAAAATATTCATGAACAATAGTGAAAGTTCATCTTCCACTCCAATAGTCAAAAGAAAGAAGACTGAAAGAAACAGCTTGATCAGAAAGGAAGCCACAAGGATTTTGCTTTTAAAGCTCACTGGTTGAAGGGGCAGGCTCTGTGGAGAGTGTTGCTGCAAGGGACACTGTGCATAGGAAAGGTTCCCTACAACCACCCTTGTTAGGAAGAACACTTATACCAATTTAAGGAAAGCCTTTTGTGTACCCCGTTCAGGTCTCATTTTGCAACTACAGCCTGTAACATATCTCAAAATGGAGCTGGGAAAAAAAAGCTGACAAAACTGACATTGCCTCTACAAATGCAAGTGCTGGGCAGCTGTAGTTGCTGCAGCCACATGAAGCACAGCTTCTGCCAGAGCACATCACAGCCAATTTTTACTAGACCTCCTAAGGCACCTCTGTGACCAAGGGACCAAGATTCTGCCAAATGACAGTCCTGTGGGACTTTACTCTCCAACATGCTAATCTTGTTTCTAGAAAAAGTTACAGCAATGAAATCGACATGGCGAAAATGTGGGTTATTTTACTTCAGCTCTTCAAGTCAGCCAAGTCTACTTCACTTAAACTCTCTCAAAAAAGTTTGTCTCTTCAAATCAGCAGTTTGGAAGCAGAGAGTATGGAGCTTGTGCTATATGTGTTGCTTTACATTTTCTCTTGTAATTATTTTAATCATGTAAGAACAAAGTAGTTGCATAAATGGCACAGAACAAATTCTTTGTGAGTTTTGGGATAGTTTTTTCAGTAAGGCATATTGTATATAGAGCAACTTCCTTCTCAGTGTAATTGCAGTTATATTTTTTAATATGAAATATATCACTCCAGAGAAAATATAAATACATTAGCTCAAAACAAACCCAAATGCTTAATACATATAAAAAAGAAATACGAACAAAAGAAATACATCATTGTATTACCAGTTGTTCCAACTGAATCCTTTCCAAAGTAAATCAAAAATCTTACTGAAATTGTTTCTAGTTATCATGATCTCAACTGGGAAACGAAAAGATTTTCTTCAATAGCGTGTTATAACTCAGTCATTATACCACAGTGAGGTAATTTGCTAAAACAGCTGCCTCTAATGAGTAAACCTTTCCATCTGGCAGAAGCCAAATAGACACAAACAAACCCATGTCAGTTTTTCTTACCAAAACATAAAATCAAAATAAGCTCCTTCTGCTCTAATGGGACCAGTCTTTGAACTGCAGGAAGCAAGATTTGTTTCTTTTTTGATGCACTTCTCTTACCCTTATACTCACAGACTTGGCCCTGGCTGCGGGAGTGTTGATATCATGCCACCTTTTAGATGGATTACAGCATAACTGGGAATGTGTTTGCAATATAAACCTTCCACAAAGGAACCAGACAAAATTAACTGTTGCTGGAACTTGTTAGCTTTAGCAAGACAGCACTTGTGGATAGCTTGTTTTCATAGTTGGGTTTTTTCTGTATTTTAATGTTCTAAGGAAATTTCCAATGTTTCTTAGTAAAACAAAATATTTATTGTTAGATGCACAAAATCTTAGCTATAAAAACTACATTTTTGACAAATAATTGACAAAATGAAAGACTAACTAGATTTCACGCTCCCAGGAGACCTGCATAGAGTTGCAATCTCTAAAATTAACACAGAATGTAATCTGAATTTGTGTCAATTTTTTTGATCTAAACTATATAAAAATTTTTATATCACCTTTTTTACTCAGAGAGAATAATCAAATGGGTTTTTTGGCTTTTTGAGTGATACATTTTTTTCTTCTGCAAGCCTTAACAGTATGTGTGTAATAAATGAGCATAAGTATTTCATGTGATCTTTTTAATTTGTAATGAGAAAAGTCTTTGCAATATATTGTCAAGACAAAATTAATATTCAAAAGAGCATTTCAGTTTGTTAGCTTTTCTTCTTAATGGAAAATGTTGTAAGAAAATTTAAAATCATGCTTATTATTATTAGTGGTGGGGTGAATTCCTCTGTGTAAATATTTTTTTTTAGCCAACAGCCTGATGTATTTTTTGTGAAGTTAGTGGAATATCTCCCATTGGCCTCAATAGAAATTGTATAATGAACCAAATATGGAAAACTTGGATGTATGTATAGATCTGGGTCCAAGAATTACACTTGGGTCCCATTTATGTAATAAGTGGCACAAAAATGTTAATTCTAAAAAGTCTTAAACTATCAGAAAGTTCAGACTGGGATTCAGATATATCTCTGTAAACTTTTAATTCTCTGAGAAGGAAATCTACACCTATGAAAGTAGTTTTTCCAGTACACATAAATATTAGTATAGTTATGATATTTCCCTCAGTAAAAGCCTAGTGAATATAACAATATCTGTGAACACAGTAGTGATGAAAACACAGTAACAATAAGGCAAAAANAAAAAAAAAAAAAAAGTCAAAAAGGTACTTTGTAAAAGAATTTCCCAATGATAACATGTTGTGCACCTCATTCAGTAGATTCCTGACAGAATCTCCAGGATTTGGCCAGTCTGTGAACTCTCCCTCACAGAGCACTTGGAACCTCAGAAATTTAGTAAGTGACCATTAATAAAGCCACAGTTCTGTCTAGAATTGTACACATCGTCCTAGGATAAAATCATATCAGCACCTTGGGAGAAAGGATATTGTGAACTGGTAATAGCAACATATTTAATGTTCTTCTTGGCTGCTGGATATAATGTATATTTAATGTACAATATGTCAAGGTTGTGATAGTCCACATTGTCCAAAAGTATTGGTTGCCTCTTGTGTCTCTTTCACCCATATGCTATGTATTACTGGTAATGGGAATATATGATTGAAAGCAAATTTCTCTGTCAGTGGTCCTAGCTTTGCACCAGCTGTAGCTAATGAAAAAGCTTCTTTTGACTTCAAAAGGAAAACCACTCTCAAGCACAGGAAACAGCAATAAGAACTAATAGTTGGTTATACAAAAGAAAGGTAAGAAGGAAGCTTCTGCCAATCAGTCTACTGCTGTGAGGATTATAAAACATGTTTTGCAAAAATAAGCCCTTCTCTCTAAACACAAATACACCTAGAAAAGCCTATAAAGCAAATGCCGTGTTTACTGACATTTAATGTGCCAAGATCTAACTATGCACCTGTTCATTGAGTTCCTTTCATTTAATCTACTTAGATCCCAGCTCCAGCTATTAAATATTCATTTAGCTGAATATTATTGTTATACCAAGTGTATCGCTCTTTAGTAAACCACATTAAGAAAAGCTATATTCGATTCACATGGTTTACAAAGAGGATTTTTTTTTTATTGAAAACAGATGTGTGGGAACGAGATAGATCAGTATTTGGAAAAAATATCTAGAATATAACCATTTTCTGAGTATTAAACTGCTTCTTTTAACTAATAAAATTATTCATTAGAAATTAGTGTTGAAATCAGTGTTATACAAAGAACAAATACTGGCACTAGACTACATCTCCTGCTAATATTTAATGTTCTGATTTGTGTTAACTGCAATACAAAACAATAGCCATGCTGCATCTTAATTTTGCTTTAAACTTCTCAAATACATCTGTGATCAAGCTTAAAGGAACCCATTTGCTGCAGGTTTCTTAAGTATTTCAGCAGCAGCAATAATGTAGCTACTGCATGCATGTCTGTTTGTCGTGTTATGCATACGGGTTTGATTTATTTTTTTCTTACAGTAGATAGCCTGAAGGAACTAGATTTTTGTGCAAAGAAGGCTATCATTTACCCCAGATGCTGTTAAACTTCCTGCTTTGAGAGAAAGGAGCTGATTTCATTCACTTGCAGGTAAGTGTTACCCTGACTTTCTTTTCCCTGGCGGTTGAAAGATTGCTTGAATGAAACTAAATTTTGAGAAAAACAATATAGTTGCAATCTAACTCCTGCCTGACTAACATGACGGACCTTAGTAGCTTTACCAAAAGTTAGGTGGTTGTTCTTTATCGGTCAGAGCAAAAAGAGAATTTATATGTTGTTGTGGACATCAGTATTCCCTCCTTCATAGCCATAAATAAGGCCTTCTTGCTTCATTTTTTTCTGTTTGTTTGGGTATTTGGTTGTTTTGTCTTTCTGTTGTGGGTGGGAGGTTTTTTGATTGTGATTTTAGGTTTGGAGGCTTTTTATTTTTGTTGGTTGGATTGGTTTTCTTGTGTTTTTTGTTTCTTTGTCTTTGTCTTGTTTTTTTGAGGGGCAAGTTAACAATAACAGAAAGAAAAATATATGATTGGATCTGTACTTGCATCTTGGCTGGATCTCCCTGACTCTTGGGTAGAGGGCCATCACATCCTGTGAGCAGCCACAGCCAGGAGTTGACCTGTAGTCTTCACATCTATATGCTCAGTTCCCATTAAAGGTGACTGGAAAAAGACAGCCTGCTCCTTTTTTCAGGTCCAAGTACTTCAGCCCTGTTTTCCAGGATAATCTTGGGCCTGTGGATGGAATCTTTGTTTGATTTTGTCATTGAGAGCAAGCAACAAGCTTCTAGAAGCACAGAGGGTTTTATGGATTCAGAAACAAATGCCAATTACTCATTTTCTGAGACATCTAAATTCTGATACTATATGTAATTATATTGCTCTTTTTCAAGATAATATTTACACCCGTGATAGCGATTTCTCTAAAACACAATATAGTTAATTGAAGAACAGGCAAGATAAACCTGCAGTGAAAAATTTAAAATTCTCTGTGCAATGGTCTGGAGTCACAACAATGCTTTATTTTTGTAGTGGTTTGAAAGCAAAACCAGTGAGAGACTCCAAGTCAGAAATACAATTTAATAGGAAGAAAAAAAAAGAAGTAAAATAAAATATATGCAATAACACAAAAGACCACTGACAGAGTCAGAACACAACCTGATGCCCCATCGGTCTGGGCGTTGGAAACAGTCCAGAAGTAAGCCCTCCTGGAGTTGTAGATGTAGTCATATTGGAAGTATAGATGATTCTGTAGAGAAAAGGGTCCGGAGATGGGTCCAGTCTTCCTTCGGGAGTTCCGTGGGATCACTGGATGTCTGGTGTGGCTCCTTTTTTTTCTAGCTGGAAATGGTTTGCCTCCTCTTCCCTGGGTAGAGCATCTCACAATGGGATGATGTACTATGTCATGTCATTGGCGAGCCTTAATGGCCCATTAACAGAAGATATTCCCGGGAGGGTGAACAGAGATAAGAAACAAGACCCCACCTGGTTTTAACAGCTGGCTTGTTATCAGAAAGGCAGTTGTCCCCTCCTTTCTGGAGTTACAACAGATAAAGACAAAACATCTCCCCAGCTGGGTTTCAACAGATGGAATAAACATTTTTTTTTGTAAGATAACCCAAGACAATCTTGAACTTCCTCATATTTTATTTGTATTACTGTGTTGTCTATATTTAACTTTTCATGAAATTAAAAATGGACTCAACGTTTCTGTTTTTAATTCAGATTTGAAATACTCCAAAGTTCAAGGAAGTTCAACTCTGAGAATTTTATTTTGGCCTCTTATGAAGAACTAAATTCAAATCTTGCTTTAGGTTCTGTCACACCTGGTAGTTAGGTATTCCATTCAGTCTGGATAATTTTCTCTTATGATGTAGCTACAGGACTTTCCACCACTTTGCATACTTATAATTATGAAAAATTAACAAGATGTTATGATTCTGATCTTTAAGTGATTTTACAATGGAGGGGACATTTCATATCTACTTTTTTTTTATGGGATTCTTGTAAATATTTGGCAGCCTATGTGAAGGTGTAGTTATCCTTAAACTAAAAATGCTTTTCCATGGGGTGTCCATTCAGCTTTTAAATGCCAGGCTTGCAGCATTCATGCAGAAGAAAACTATCTTGAAGTGAGGATGTAGTGTCATGTCTTCCTTAGTGTAGCTGAATATAGCTGAGTGGGAATGTGCACACCACAAAATCATCAGTCAGGAGGTGAAATGTACTCTCCAGAAGTCCTCATCTCAGAATTTGTCAGAGCAGAAAATGAGACCTACCAGAAACCTACTTTTCCCTCTCCCAGTATTTCTAAGAGCACAGTGACTGCCTGCCGCACTCTTCATCTCTGAGAAGAGTGGAAGCCAGTGCACAGATGATGCACAAATATTGGAGAAATGAATACCATTTCCCCCCTTTGTGCCCAAAGATGGACAGGGCAATTTAGAGGTCAACGGTAAATACGTAGTAATTTAAAAACTATTAACAGCACTTTCAGCTGTGACTTCAAGACTGAAAACTACTTGTCACAGGGAGAAATTTTATTGCCTCTTAAAACATTTTAAAAGGTGGAAAAATATATAAGCCATGCTATAAGTATTGTACAATAATACTTGTATCATTGTATAATAATACACAACTTGCCACACAATAACCTTGATCACGCCACCATATAAGTTGGAAGAGACCTCTAAGATTTTGAAGTCCAAACATTAACCCAGCACTGCTAAGACTAGCACTAAACCATGTCTTTAAGTGCTATGCCTACATGTATTCCAAATACTTCCAGGGATGGTGCTGGGTTGTGTCCAAAAAATGGCAGTGAAGTCAGTGGAGGATCTAAAGTGCAAGTCTTATAAGGAGCAGCTGAGGGAACTGGAGGTATTTAGCCGGGAGAAAAGAGGCTCAGGGGTGACTGTATCACTTTCTACATCTGCCTGAAAGGAGATGGTGTAGAAAGGTGGAGGTCGGTCTCTTGCAAATAAAAAGCTGCAAGACAAGGGGAAAAGTCTTCAAGTTGCACTGGGGAAGAGTTAGATTGGCTATTAGGACAAATTTCTTCTCTGAAGGTGTTCTCACACACTGGAACAGGCTGCCCAGCAAAGTGTCTGAGTCACCATGCCTTTAGAGGTCTTTTCCAACATGAATGGATGCATGATTCTATCATTCACAGGTCCATCTCTTTTCACAAAGAATAGGTCTAGTGGGGTGCATTCCCTAGCTGGCTCACTCACCAGCTGTGTTGGGAAGTTACTTCCCACATAGTCCAGGAATATCCTGTACTGTTTCCTCTCTGCTGTATTGTATTTCCAGCCTACATGTAAATTGAAGTCCCCCCTAAGAACAAGTGCCAGCCATTGTAAAACTTTTGCAGCTGTTTATAGGATACTTCAGCCTCTTCATCTTGGTTGGGTGGTCTTAAACAGACTTTCACCACGGCATCTGTTTTTTAATGGTCAGCTTTCTCTCAATCAAATGCTAAAACATTAATTTTCTGAAGAGTAGCTAGTTAATTATAAAAGCATTTATAAAGAGCTTTTAAAATAATTTTTAATAAAAAATGTTTGTTTTTCATATATTGGGAAAATTAAATTCTATGGGATAGTGAGGTGTTCTGCTTCTACCTCATAACTGGCTATTATTATTACTATTTTATGGTAAAACAGCTTCTCCTAGGTCACACTGCTTAATGAACATGCTCCTTTGCACAGAGCATACCAGCTCATGAGAAACCAAGCAGTGGATGAATTTTAGCCTTCTAGTACTGTTGTGGTGGATGGAGGTAGAAAGGTGCCACAATCTTCTGGAAGTGTCCCCAGGAGTCACAGGCACACTGACACAATCCCTCAGCAGTCACACCAGATAGCTGGGATAAAACCCTCGGCAGTAAGAAAGAGAAGGGTCTTCACATAGAGTTCCACAGAGAGGTTTTAGTCCATCTACACACGAAACGGTCCAGGGAGAAAGGCAGGGGCACGAGTCAGGGACAGGGGTTTATATTTGGGGTTCAGCTGGGAACAGGAGCCAATGGTGAGGGAAAAAGTGGTGCAGAGGCAGGGCAACATACAAGGAGAACCAATGGAGTAACAGGGGTGGAATATGGGCGGAGGATTGCACTAAATCAGGGTCAATGGGGCCTCAGGGAAGGGAGAACATTTGAGGCAAACGACATGTAAGGGAGAAAGGGGCAGGGATACCAACGGGCCAACTGGGAGAGCAGAACTGGGGTGCACTTGAATAACAACCAAAGAACTCTTGGAGGAGGCAGCTTCTCCTCCTCCTAACGTGAAGGGACTTGTCCTGATTAAGGGACATCCCTCCAAGGGAGCCTCAGGTGCTCTGGTTTAGGGGTGCACTGGCCTCAAATACTACTGACATTTTTAACGTGCAGAAAAGGATTTGGTTTTAGTAAAAATCTTGGGAAAACTTGTTCTTTTGCTCTGCCTTATTTTCCTTTTACTGGAATGCTTCAACACATGGGTTATTGAGATGTAGCATTCTGTACTTTTGTTTACCTTTATCTAATGCATACCAATATAGGTTAAGGGACTGAAAACTTCAGACCTTAGCCTCGTTGTAGAATGTAGCATTCAAATATCAAAGGTTGCACAGTTTTTTCCTTCAAGGGCTAACTCTGGGAAGGACGAGAATAACATAATTCAGTTTTTGTTTCCCCCACTCACAGAGGCTAGCAGCAAGAGTGGTGGTAAGAAGATTCTCTCAATGTGTCTGCTGGGACTTGCACAAAAGCCAAACATGTTTCAGTCTATTGACCTGCCCTTAAGTTCGAGCTGATGACTGGAAGGCTAGGATGCCACTACTGTGTTACTAATCACCTGGCCCAGTGAGTGCATTAACAAAGTCCATTTCCACATCTCTGTATGTTTAGTGACAGATTTTCAGTTGATTGCTTCTCACTACCCCAAGGATTAATTTCACACAAGATAACAGCTGGGATTTTAGGGCACCTGTGGGTCTAGAAACATTGGTCTTCTCTTGCCTAATGTCTTCTGCACTGTTCTTGAGCAGGGCAAATATGGTGAAAATAGAAAAATAACCCTATGATAAGTAAATTTCCACAATGCCCTGCAGTGATGTGGCAGCAATGAATTTAGAGCTTTCACACTTCTGAAAAATGAAATGTTAAGTCTTGCTGTTAGACTGGTTAAAACCTTCTTCAAGCAATAGCCAATGTATAAATATTATACCACAAAACATTGATAATATCAATGATGGTGTGACTCATTGGAACAGAAGCACCCTACATCAAGCATGTTTTAAAAATAACATGCCCACCTAAAAGCTTGTCTCCTGCAGAAAATGGATAGTACAATACCTTATCAGTTAGAGAAGAGTGCACAAGAGAAAAAAAGAGAAATACAAATAATAAAATCTGCTCCTGTGTAGAACTTTAGAAACATGGCACTAACAAAGACTTTCCGTTCCACACAGAATTAGTGCTTGCAGAGGCAGCTTGCAGGGCTGTGGGTGTACTCAGCTGTGCAGAGCTGATTATAGAAGATGAAAGAGACTGGCAATTTATTTCATCTCACACTGAGGCACTGCTGACAACTGAAAGTGAGGACAGAAGGATTCATTTGTTCAACTTCTGTTTTAGAAAGCAGGCTTCAAATGATACCACAGAGAAAGTCGAGGGAAATGCTGTGGTGTAACAGAGTGTCTATTTTTTAATTTGCTGACTCCAAGATTTATGTTTTCAGCTGTTAGGGGTTTTTGGCTGGGGGAGAGCAGATATTTGAGAGGACTGAAACACTGTGTTGCTGGTGAAAAAAGTGGGTGGTATTGGCCCAACTTAATGCATTACATACACATGCTAGCTTGCAAATGGAAAAGGACTATATAGATATGCACACATCTTTATGTAAAACAAAAGTAGGAACATTTGACACCTTTCTATCCATTATATTGTACTGTGGTCTCGGGAGTTTTATAATCCCTTCCAATGATGAGATGTTTAAATGGGGATATCTAATTGCAGTATTAACATTTATTCAGCAATCATAATAGTGAATAATTCCTGGCAAATTGGATGGCATATATTTTGCACTTACTGCATTTTTCATGCCTAGATTTTCAGGGATAGATGGAAGGAACTTTTGACAAATGTTCTGGCTAAGGAACAGATAGGGTACAAAGACATAGATTGGAGATGCAAGTCAGGCCCTGCTCTCCCCTTGTTTCTATGCCTGTGGCAGGCAGAACAAAAGAGAGTAGCCTTAAACCACTGGTGGAAAAAGTCACATTTCAAAGGACAGCAAAGCATGGGAAAAGAGAGCCAGGGAGCTTCCCCCCACACACACACTGCAAGTCTTAAAAGCAACACAGACTCACGTCTGTCAAGGCTGACAATAGCATAATTGATTCTGCCTTTGGGCAGGAAGAAAACTAAATGATACCTCGAGGCACCCATAGTTTCCTGTGTATGTTGGTTGTTTTCAAGGACTTCATCTATATTTTTAAATTGTGGTTAACCAACTGTGTTATTTCTCTTCAGTTCTAAAACACAGTCTACAAGTAAAAAGAGCCTTAATATGTAAGAGGCAGAAGAAAGATCTGTTGAAATTGTTGTTGAAATGAAATCTGGTTAAAATTTAATCATTCAAATGATTTCTAAAATTCAATCATTAAAAAAATGCATTCTCAATACATCCTAAAAAACTATGTGTGTTTGCAGTGATGATAATAACTTTTGGAACACCTTCTTGAACAGCAAAAGGTATAATCAATGAGTCAAAAAGTGTCGAGAAAAAGAAAGGTTAGAGCTTTCAAGGATAACACTTCACAGTGTTGTGACCTATATAAATACAAAATATGTTGCTAGTATTCACAATGGCAGGTTGCCAGGTAAGCAGCCATTACTCATTCAGTATTTTAACATACAAAAAGCAGTAAAATGTAGTCGTCCAAATATTCTGGTTTTGCTTTGTGAACCTTCTGTTCACTACACGTTGGTGTAGCAGGAAAAACACGAATATCTGACTAGGCAACTGGTCGCTCATAAATGAAAACCAATTTTGCTTGCAAAGCAAGGAACATCAGATAAAACAGCAGCTTGGCTTAAGTAGGTGATTAACTATATAAAACTGCCTATGTGAATTGTAATGCTTCCCCATTTGCTGTTGACATGCTGTATCTTTCTAAACCTGGGTATCCGATTCTGTTGCAGGTCTCCTCTAAGATCAATGTCCGAGAAAAACTAAAAGACAAGGCACAGTTCCTTTTGTCTTTTCTCTGCCTTCTTAACAGAGAGGGCTGGACTCAGCAATGACAAAATGTGAAGGAGAGGAGAATTACACACCTCTTGACGACTCAGTGGTTTTGGGAGCATGCATGCTACTGCCCCTCCCAGCCAACACTTGGACTTCATGGCAGCATTCAGTAAAACCATGGATAATACATCATGATTCATCCCTCAGATCATTCAAACACACCAGAGTATAACCTTTTACTTCAGTTATTTTTATTAAAATTCTTCATACAAACTGAGCAGCCTTTGCTCATCCTGACATGTGGATCAGAGACATTGGGACAGAAGGCTACCTGGTACGATCCTGTGCAGCTGAGCTGTATGTGAGGGAGACATGATAGTTTTGTATCATCTGGGTATCTGGTACATACACTTAAATCTGTGGTTTGGCCTGTTGATCTGTCCCTACTGTGCTCATAAGTAAGCAATAACTACCTCTATATCTGCATATAAATTGATTGAGGAACTTATATCATGTATTCTGCTGCCTACTTCTAGGTTAATAATTTTTTTTCTAAATCAACTTTTGAGAAAATGGCTTGAAGAAGAGAAGGTCAGCATGTGAATAATAAGAATAGAGATTATGAATCTGGATGGCCAAAAGTACTAATTGCAGACAACATCTACTTAATTGACATATTTTCTTTGTAGATGCTCTGTTTGATTCACATTTTGACCACAGACGGTGAGTGTTTTGCTACTGTTTGCCTTGTTGACACAATATTATAAAGTATATATTACTTTGAAAAAATGACTAGATGGTGAAGTGTCATTCCCACCTAAGATCATATCCAGTTTAAATGAATGCTGTTTCATGAAGAAATATTTTCATAATACTTTATTTCAGAGTATGTATAACAATTCCATCAAGCAACTGTACTGGTAGTAACTACTTTTGAAGAACTACACAGAATGTTGACAAAATTATTTTTCCAACATAATTTTGGATGATTTTTTATAAATTCAAAACCAAACCATATTGGTTAACTGCCTTAATTCAATAGGTATAAAGAAAAAAAATTTCATGTGAAAACCATAATGTAGGTCAAAGTATAATGTAGGTTGTATCAATATAAGTCACATCAGACAAGTATTCGTGTTTCAAAATAATATTAGTATCACTGATGTGGTGTGGTGCTCTGTGTGGCTGGGTATCATGTCCTTCATCACCAAAACATAAAACTAAATTTCAGAAAGCTATTTGTCTTTTATAGGTGATCTTTTCAGAACTGTGTGGGAAATTTCTGTTTTGAGGGTGAGCAAATGAATCCAGGAGCCCCACAAGCCCTTTACCTACAGTGGGCCTGGGGAAAGTTCGTGAGCCTTTAATCTCTACCTGCAGCAAATAATATCGGACACTATGTGAAGGTATGACAGGGAAGAAGTAAGGAGTTGGTGTCCTTGTACTCAGGACCAATTGTACGCCCATTGTCCAATTCTTGCTAGCATATTTGGAAGTTGTTGACCTATACACTCAGAAGAGACCAGTAGACTTCAAAAGTCAGTATTCAATCAGTCCATGTCACATGGAATGAAGGATCATTTATCTGTGAACTGTTGTATTGTGGATCAACTATGGAAAAAACCCTACAGTGACAGTTGATTTCATCACTATTAAGTCAGTTTTATCAAAGAAAGAAGAAAACAATTAAGATCGTGAGTCACAGAAAATGGTTATTTGAAAGGTGACCTCCCAGAATCTACTTGTTTGGAAGGGAGCAGACACTTGTTCTGACTTTGAAAAGGTTTGAATATGTAGGTAAGGGAAGGGAATTCAAAATAATACATAACACAGAGGTGCCAAATAATAGAATAGCAGGTCCATTACCACTGAATCTTTTCAAAATCTCAACACCCTGAGTCTGCTTCTGAAAGATGAAAGACTGGTAAGTCTGAATGAATTCTCTGCTGGAGATTCATTTAGAAAGCAAACTCATTGTAATGTGGTTAGAAAATACATTAGGCTCTGAAAGACATAGGAAGCATTAAAGGGAGAAATGAGCTTCTTTTCTTACTTTTTTTCTTTGCAGTGTTGACCTTGAAAGAAAAATGTACATTGAACAAATTGTAGACAGCTCTTCAGATCTAAGGAATATTTCTCACTATAAAAGACTAAATGTGTTTATGCTGTCACTGGCCTTAAATCCAGATCAAACTAGTGTGTCTGATTTTTAACCTAAAATGGTGCCTATTTCTTCAACACCTATAACCCTTAATATTATATACTGGCATAATGATAATACACTAGAAACACAGAAGCATGAGAGGAGGTAATTTGTTAGTACCTTTTGCCTTTCTATTTAAGAAATTAATTTCATATCTTCTGAATAAGTCTTCTGTTAAAAGCTGTTGTTCAGTACTGTCTATTATATCCTGAGGCCTTAAAAAGTTCAAATTGTGAATGTACTGATGCTCAGACCTTCAATAAACAGTGCCAAAGTAAAATAAAATGTGGTCATCTAAAATTTTACAGTTCAGTGTGTTTTCATAAAATAACTAGGAAGCAATCATTTGAATGAATTCTAGAAAAATATCTGGTCTGAGTTAAGCTGATGGTGGTTTGGATGCTTCAGTAAATGTCTGAACACCATGGAACAAGTTTTGACCTTGCCAAATGTGTTTGAACCCAGTTACAGGAATAAATATTGTTTTGTTGAAAAACAAAGCTGAGGTGTGTTTTTTTTGGTTTTTTTTTTTTTTGTAATGTTGATATTGTTTCTCTCTTTTTGAACTCAAGTAGGTGCCATCAAGCAATGCAGGGAGTCTCTCTGTGCCCAGAAGGTATGAGGTTAGTAAAAAATGAAATAATTTTACTTATGGATTGGAGACTGATAGTTGTAATGCAAAAAAAATGAAGTATTGGTCAGCTAATATGGAAAGATGTGTGGCACAAAAAGATTTGGGATGACTTATGTAAGGGATTAACCACAAAATTTTAAAATACAAAGGGAAAATATAATTGTGGAAGTAATTAGGCTGTTGTCCTCTCACATGTTTTAGTAGTCTTTCAAGAAGATTATCTGTGGTAGTAATTCCAGTGCAAAAGCCAGGCATCTTCCAGGGTTTAGCTCTTGATCACTCCACAGAGAAGCACATATTAGTCAATGAGAAATAGTCTAGTGGATAGAACACAAGATACAAACTCAGTTTTGGGGGAAATTTTGTCCCAATTCCCAGTCCTGTTAGACTGCAGCTTAAAAAAATATATATAATTTTATGCCTCAGTTTTCTGTCCTTTTTTGTACCTACCTGCATGTCAGAAGCATCAAAGGGTGAGTTCTTTTAGCTGCTGGAAAGTGCTGAAGTGCCTGTAGGACAATGCACATAGTATAGAAGAAAAATGGGAAGATTTAGAGATCAGTATGCAGAGGATGGGCAAATTGAGGTTTTTCTGTGTTAGGACTAAAGGGCAGACTAACCGACAGTGAAATGTGAGTTTTTGCTACAGACCACTTGATCAGGAGGAGGAAGTAGAAGAGGCCTGTTACAGATAGCTGTAACAACAGCCTCAGTCACTGGTTCTGGTTCTCATGGGGGCTTTAACTACCCTGACATCAGCTGAAGAAACAACACAACCAAGAACACCCCAGGAAGTTCCTGAGAAGCATTCACTATAACTTCCTGACACAGGGAATGGAAGAGCCATTGAGGAAAGGTGTGCTGCTGAACTTTTTACTAACAAGAAGGGAAGATTTTGTTATAGATGTGAAGGCTGGGGACAGGCACGGCTGTAGTAAGTGTGAGATTATGGAGTTGGGTGCATTTTATGGAGGAAACAGGGCAGGGAATGGGATTGCAGCCATGGACTATGGGAGGAGCTAACTTTAGTCTTGTCAGGGATCTTCTTGAATAATACCATAGGAAAACGCCCTAGAGGGAAGAATGTTGCAAGAGAGCTGGTTAATATTCAAGGGCCACTTCTTCCAGGCTCAAGAATGCTACATCCCCATGGACAAGAAACTGAGCAAAAGGGACAGGAGACCTGTAGCAGTGTGCATTTTGGGTTTTCTAATGTTCTGTATATTTTGTTATATGTTTGTAATGGTTTGTTCCTACACCCCTATCCCAAACACCCGATGGTCTTTCCCTTGTGATAGACCTTGTCAATCACCTTGTAAGATCTGGAAGATTCTGGGGAAAAAGCCTAGGATTTGACAAGGTACCCTGGTACCACCTTCTTTCATTGTTAAGTTCCCCCATTCTGGGTCACACCTCCCCTCCCCTGGGATTGGTGCAAAGTTCTGCCCTGCCCAAGGTACGCCCCCTGTGCTTAAGGTGAGGACAGAGGGGCTGCCGGGGCTCTCGCTCTGACCCTCTCACCCTCTCTGCTCTGCCCATCTGCACATGGAGGTACCCGGGAGGAATAAAGCCAGGTGAAACTCAAGCGAGAGTCCACTCTTTCTTCCATGCCGTCGACCACGCTTCAGCCTGAGATTCAGACCCACCAAGCCTCTCTTATATAGGGGCCAGGAAGCAAGCTAGCTGGTGAAGCAGCTCCCAAAGACGTTTCTATAGAGAACCTGCATGAATGTACAGGGAACTCCTGTGAAAACTCAGACCTAAGCAGGAAATACACAGGGTGGAAGCAGGGATGAATATTGGGATATTGTTGCAGTATGCAGAAATGCAGTGAGGGAGACAAAGGCCTGTCTGGAACCAAATCTGATCAAGGATGGCAAGAGTACAAGCAGGCCTTCTTCCAACACATCAATAACAAAAGGCATACGGGATAAAACAGTGGCCTACTACTAACTGTAACACGGATTCATGAAAAAAGGGCTGCAGTGAAGGCAGACATACTGAATGCCTACTATGCATTAATCTTCACTGACATGGCCAGCTCTCAGGAATCCCTGACCCACAGGACAGGGAGAGAGATAGTCTGGAGGAGGGAAGACTTGACTTTGCTTGATGTAGATTGGGTTAGAGACTGTTTAGACAAACTTGACATCCACAGGTCCATGGGCTCTTCATGAGATATAACCATGAGTACTGAGGGAGTTGGCAGGCACCATAGGAATGCCAGTGACAATCATCTCTGAAAGGTGACAGTCAGGAGAGGTGCCTGAGGGCTTGAAGAAAGCAAAGGTTGTCTCAGTTATCAAACACAGCAGGAAGGAGAAACCAGGAAACTACCAGCTAGTCCGCCTCCCCTCAGTCCTTGGAATGGCAGTAAAATGCCATTCTGGAGCCCCTTTCTAAGCATGTGAAAGATGAAAAGGTGAGCAAGAGAGTCAACATGCATTTGCCAAAGGTAAATAGTGCTTGACCATCCTGATTGTTTTCTGTTGTCTTCTATGACTGGACAACTGCCTGAAGAGTTGAGTGGAGTGCCATGGATATTGTCTAAATGGATTTCAGCCAGGTTTTTGACACTGTCTCCCTGGATGTCCTCATAAGCAAGCTCAGGAAGCATGGACTGGCTGTGCTGATAGACAGTGAGATGTACTGAGAAGTGGTTGAATGGTGGAACTCAGAGGGCTGTGATCAGTGGCATAGGGCCTGGATGAAGACCTGTCATTAGTGCTGTGCCCCGAGGGTGGATACTGAGCCCATCAATGACTTGGATGAAGAGGCAGATGCCTTCTCAGAAATTTCACTGACAACACAAAGCTGGGAGGAGTGGCTGATACCCCAGAGGGCTGTGCAGCCCTTCAGAAGGACCTTGACAGGCTGGAGAGATGGGCAGAGAGGAACCTTCTGAAATTCAGCAGAGGCAAATGCAGGGTCCTGCACCTGGGGAAAAATAATCCCATGCAGCAGCACAAGCTGGAGGCCAAACCTGCTAGGAAGCAGCTCTGTGGAGAAGAACTTGGGAGTCCTGGTGGACAACAGGCTCTCCATAAGGTAGCCATGTGTCCTTGCAGCCAGGCAGGCTGATGGTATCTTGGGCTGCATTTGGAAGAGCACAGCCAGCACGCTGGAGGATGTGATCCTTCTCCTCTATTTGTCCCCAGTGAGGCATCACTTGGGGGGCTGTGTCTACTTCTGGGCTCAGCACAAGAGACACATGAAGATCCTGGAGTGGGTCCAGTGGAGGAATACAAAGGGAATCTGGAGCTCTTTGTTTATGAGGAAAGGCTGAAGGAGATGGGCCTGTTTAGCCTGGAGTAGAGACAACCTTATCAAAGTGTCTGAAGGCAGAGTGGCAGCAGATGAAGCCAAGCTCTCTGTGGTGATGCTGAGCAACACGAAGGACAATGGGCAGTAACTGGAACACAAGAAATTCCACCTGAACATGAGGAAAAACTACTTTATTGGATGACTGAGCACCAGAACAAATTGTCCAGAGGGATTGTGAAGTTTCCTTCTCTGGAGTTATTCAAAAGCTGTCTGGACACATTTATGAGTAAGGTACTCTAGGAGACTTACTTGAGCAAGGATGGACTAGGTGACCTTGTGGTAGCTTCCACTCCTACACACTCTGTGATTCTGTGGTTCAGATGATCTAATTTCCTTGAGCCAGAATAATGAGAATAATTCTGAATGGGAAGATGGAGAAAAGGTACCCACAGAAAAAAATCTTTCTTGGTATTACTGATACATGTAATACAGCTCTGAAATATAATTGTAGCATCAAAGCAATTCCAAAACATTTAGTAGTACTTGAAAATGAGTGCCAAAAACACGGTTATATTCTATACATTGGCCTCCATCTCACCCCGGATTGCTCTTTTATATGCCATAATAAAACCAGAAAAAAATAAATTAGACTGAGGAGCTATATAAGCCTTTATATATTCCCTTTCTTTTACTGGCATCTTAAGAGTCTTTTTCTGTGTGGGCTGATGTAGGTGCCTGCTTATGTCTAACCCTTTTACAGTGCTTTGTCCTCATACAAATAATCATGAAAGCACATCAAATAATAACAGCAGGGGAATTACTATACTGCCAAATGTTCCCATCAAGCAACTTGAGTGTAGTCATCATTATAATAATTTTGAGATGTTGAATGTAGTTAAACCAGCAAGCTCAGCTCCTCTGAAATCTCTGAAGCTTTTCTCCTAAGAGTTAAGTAGCTTTCAACTGTAAGTAAGGATCAGTAAAGTGTACCAGAAAAAAAATCATCTTTGTTGTTGAATGCATTTATACATAAGTGTACATATGTGTTTATTTCCACAATCATGAAACAAGTATTTTTACAGGCTTAAATGTTTTCAGGTTTTCTTTTTTTACTTTAAGGTTTTCTATGTTATTAAAGGTAAAAATGTACCAAGAGGGAGATGTCTGATTTACTCCTTCTTGATTTTGACTGCTCTTATAAGTACAGTTCTGTGGAGAAATGTCAAATTTATTAGAGGACGTTAAGAATTCCAGGTGATGTTTGGAGCAAAATGAATTAGCATAGAAAATTACTCACCTGTTTTATGCTGTGTTGCAACCATTTGTGTAATGGAATTTTATTTTTCTACCTCACAAACCTTTAGCAAGATTGAAAATGTAATTGTGACTCCCCTTAAAGACGGAAAATTATCAAAATGTGCCAAGTATTACGTAAGTGCTGCTGTTAAATTAGTGTATTGACTTTAACCACTGATTTCGAAAGCTATTTGCCGAGATAGCTGCACTTGTCAATCTCTTCCTGAAGACTCATTTCATTTTCTTAATTTCTACTCTGAGAAAATGTAATTTGTGACTCTCTGCTTTCAGTAAGCTTCCTTTTCTTTTTTATCCCTCCTTTGTCTTCACTTGTTTACATCTATTAGCCAAGTTTATATTTTTAAGCTCTGTCTCCAAACAACCCTGATTTCTTTCTCTAAAACTCTACTCACAGTCCTCCAGGAAATACTTTGCATTTCATTCTATTCCAGTTATCCAGTCTTTCTCTGAGCTTCTGACAACAGTGTTGCAGGCATACTTCTGACTGATTTCCTCAAGTTCTCCACAATTCTTATTCCACACAGATGGCAAGAATGTGTTGGGAAGGGAAATGTCATACAGCATACCAGCTACACCTTAAAATATCTGAGATAGCTTTTTTTAAGGTGCTCTGAAAATGCAGACAGTTCAGATACAGTAAGTCTCAAAGAACGTTATCTGTTCTCTGTGCTAAATAGTTTCATTCTTGCACATTATTCAGTCTGCAGATATGGGTACAATCCCCTCTGTGTTTTTTATATGTATTTCTGACATGCCCTCCAAGTTGTCTCTCTTTAGGGCTTAAAACACTAATGGGAAGAAATAGATTGCAAAGAGATGAGCCTGTAATGTCTACAATTCACCATAATGCACGTGGCATATCTTTTTCCACCTTTTAGAAGGGGTTTCAGTGACCCATATATTTCACAGAATATACAGAGTGCTTACTGTGAAATATTATTGTAAGGCTTTTAACAACCATTGTAGGAATAGATGAATGGAGAGAAGCATAAATGAACGGCACAAGTGTAGAGTATCTCATTCTTAATTCTTATTTTATCAACAGAACTGACAGTTCATAAAAGGTATTGTAGTCACAAATATAATTCTACCAGTCTTGTGGAACTGAGCTTCTTCAGAAAATGTAAGACAGTTATTTACTGGAGTCACAAAGGTATGTAACTTGGACTTTCCCTGGGTGATGGCTCTGAATTCACAATGAAAGGAAAGGTGTTGGGAGGTAAATTATTTTGTTCTGCATACACATTGTTTTACTACTGTGCCTATAGCATGTTCTCACGTACATCTAAATGTGGAGAATGAAAAAAACCAAAAATGAGCCCTTTGATTTTGCAGCTCTGCAAATTCTTACCCAGAGGAATGACCAAGAAACCTGACTTGCAGCTGTGTTTTCAAAATTATATTCTTATGTTGCTGTGAGAGATACTCATTATTTTGATCTCCATTCTTTTCACTGAGCACAGAGAAAATTTGCATCAGTCACTTTCATGCATCTAACACTATGTGCCCAAGTTAACATCCTAATTGCCCTTAAATAAATTCATGATAAATAGATTTTGTAGGTGCATTCAGATGGAGATTCAGAGCTGCACAGTGCTGACTAGAACTTTGTAGATGACCAGTCCTCTGTTATATTACAGGTAGCCCAGAGTGAGTGAAATTCCTGGCTTCGGTGTCTCAGATGGGTATTTAGGGTTGGGTCAAGTGAATCAACTCTGTGCCTGCTCCTGACTTCCCTGAAAACATTTGGAATTCTTCCATTCATTTGAAGAGAAGTAAAAAGAGCTTGAGATCTTCCTCTACCCAGCCCACAGAATGAGTTTAAGATATACCTTAAATTTCATGACTTATTTTTTCCTGCAATTCAAATTAGTCTTTTTTTTTTTTAACTTCAGCACATTTAGGTATTGCTACCAAAATGACAGTTTCTTTTTTGAAAACTCATTAGTAATGTTTTGAAACACTCTGTTTACAAAAGCTTTTGTCTGATCCAATGGGAAAAATGAATGACTTATCCAATTTCAGAATATTTGTGAAGTGGGCTTTACAGATCCCATTTAATGTTAAAAGCTGTTTTCAAGAAAATTGTGCCTGTCTTCAAGTGCTCAGCTCACAGTGTGCTTTCCCCACATCTTTAGATTCATGACATACACCAGTGAAATAATAAAAAAAAGGATTATTCTAATTTGAAATAGGTCAGTCTAAAGGTGAAATACTAAGACTGCTTATTTTAATTTTCTGGTGTTCCCAACAAAGTTCAGGAAGGTTGAGAATATAATACGGGAAAAAAATTCACAGAAGTACAGAAAAGATTAAGTGAGTGAACTGTACACTCATGACCCCGGTATATAATAGAAATGTTTTCTGAGCAAAATTAAGATGGCTGTTAGATGTACATTTACAGATTGACTGCAGATATATACAGCAGTGTAATTTTTGTTCACTCTGACTTTTCTACTGCTTGATTAAAAGACTAGACATTTTCCCCAGAGATTCATTCTTCTGGCTAATGTGCTGTAATTGCAATGGAGTGCTTAGTACAGCAGCAACGAGCACTATTCTGTAATAAATTTAGGTCACTGCAGAGTTCATCATGTAGTCCATGGCAACAGAAGATAAAGCGATGGTTAGTTCATCTCTTGCTTTTAGCTGCAGTGTCACTGATTCTTCTGTCTAATTATACTGTTAGAACTAAATGTAGGCAAATTGTCCAAGTCCAAGGTCTCCTCCTTCCTTCTGTATATGTAATATTTCTGCAAGAGAAAACATAATGTAGCAGCGTTATAACAGAAATGTAAACCAGAAGAATTCTTGGGAAAAAATGACCACATTTTACCTTGGAGCATTCCTTTCCTATTTCTGTATAATCCCTCAGATCAATATTTTTGAAATCCTTTAATTTTTACAAACCCCCACAATTATTTTTTATTTCTCTTGCAAAAAGAAGATAAATTTGCACCAGGCCTTCAGAACTGCTGGCTATAATTGCTAAGCAATTATTATATCATTTATTATTATTATAATTTGCAATTTAGAATGAGTTTGGGTAGCAAGAACTTTGCTACGCATTTTTTCTATTTGCTAATTTACTTGATCTTGTCCTTGAGAATATTTTATTCTTTAAGCTTGTTGGCAAAGTGGCCATTCAGATTAAATTCTAGCTTCAGGCCACCTACAAGTTTTTTCACTTCAAAGTTTTTTAAGTTTTATTGTTTCCCATCTGATATATATAAACATGACTATCACTAAATGCCTATTTCCTGCATTAGGAGTAGAAGTAGGACTGAAATAATTTATCATGGTTTATATAAAAGTGTGCATAACCATTTTTTCTTCATTTAGTTATGTATTTTAATCTCTTGTTGCAGGGATGATGTTTGTTGATTATGTCTCATGAAAGGGTTGAGGTGAAAGTTCAAAGCATTGGAGCATAAAGCAGTGGGATCTGAAAAAAGTCTGGAGATGGGATTAGGATTTAACTTTTACATATATTACACTTAAAACTGTGAACAATGAACTGCAGTGGATTACAGAATTTGGGCAGTCTTTTTGTTAGCTTTGAAGAGCTCAGCTTTAGAATCTCAAATATTTTTTAAAAATTTAATAGTAGTATTATTCTGTGCCATATAAGCCAGTTGCAATTGTGAATGTCAGGAACAATGGCATCCATCTTATATAAGAATATGGAAAGCAGAACGAATTATATGTGTAAATTGTCTACCAAAATAAGTGTATTGGATTGCATCTCCCTTAGCTCTTTGATCTGTGACAAAAACTGAAGTATTGTGTCTGTATAATTAGGGTGCATGTTTTGAAGGGAACATAGGGAAACTGAAAATTTCTCACCTGTAATCTCTAATATCTTGAGAATTTATTATATCGTCTGTAATTTTGTTGCAATAATTTTCCCATGTAAGTTCCCAAGATGAAGCTTTTAATAATACATAAATTTAACTACCTTAACCAACACTTTTGTGAGAGACCGAAATGTTAATGGTTAATGACTCAAAGCAATCGTCCGTAAGTGAAGGGCAGGTTGCTTTGCTGAGGTTCAACCCTCCCCGTGCCCGCTCAAGGAGGAGGGGGTGAGTTTTTGAGTGTGTTGGCAATCCCCATAAGACAGAGGCAGTGAACACCCATGACCAGAAGATACAAGAAGATTTTTATCATGCTGATTGTCATCCATTGCACACCCTGCCTTGTGGAAGGACACATTCATTTGGGAAATTCACATGTAGCCTGAAGGTTTTCATCCCTTCTGATGGAGCAGAACTAGCTCCACTGTGCTGATGTGAGAGGCAGCTCTCATGCCTTAGGAAGAGCCATATACCACAAAAGACCCTGAAGTGACCCCAGCCTCATTTCTGGGGCCTTCCACAGAAGACTGAAAGCTCTCCCTCAGGAGATGTACCTGGGCATGCCCACTTAAACCTGAGCCTCTATTATCCCACTGCTCTTTCTGTTTTGGGGGCCTCCTTCACCTCCAATGGATCAAGACTTCAACCATCACCTAGAAAAGTGCATGGACACTCTAACCATCACTTCACAACAATCAAGTCTCATTGTGGGGTCCATGTGTGGTGATATCTTTCTACTCTTATTCTTTCTTTTTCCTCATGCATTTTCCAAAGACAAATTTTTATACTTTTATGTTCTTATATTACTATAGCAACTAATAACCAAAACGGCTACATACTTGCTTCCCATTGCAACAATTTTTTTCTAAAATAAACCCTACATATATGTTTTTATGGACTCCTATCATTCAGTGTTTCAGGTTTAGTTATTACCCCAAAGGATCTAGTAACAAGAACCTGGGTTAACATGAACAAACTCAAAGATGAAGTCCTAATTCTTACTTGTATGGTGTTATATGACCAGTGGCTCACTTGACTAAGGTTTCTCTAATTATTCTTCAATTTTCACATTGTTTTGTTTACAGCAGAGCATTTTTGAAACACGGGTACCCTAATATTCTCTACACATAAACAATCTTTTTGGAAGTTGGAAAAGCTGCAAAAATTTATGTCAACATTTTACAAATTTCTTGCTTATGGAAAATGTTATGATTTTTAAGACACTAGAAAAGCCTTTTAGATTGTCTATGAAGTGGTGTTAGTTTTGGAATAGGAGAGAAGAGAAACATTTTTGGCAGACAAATAATGAATGAAATTGTGGTTCAGTTGATATCTTATTGATATGATTTATATGGCGCAGAAAAGAGAGACAAAGGGAAATTTCAGAGTATTCAAACCTCTACATTTTCAGAGCCTTTCACCCAACATAGTCTAACCTGACACTTCAGCCAAATGATTCAAGTAACTCCTGTTTAAAACAATACTGAACTGATTATGGCTCCTGATTTTGTTTCAGTTCTGTGGTGTCATTAAATTTGAGTGAAGCTAGTGAAAGGTTCTAAGATCTTGCTGGGATGGTCTCCAATCACAAGCTTTTCCAAGTCACTTCTGTTTTCCACTTTTAAGAGTAGAGAGTGATTGCTTAAGATGGCTTTTCCTTCCTAACCTTATATTCTTCCCTTATCTTCCTACAACATTTATTACAAGATCTTTCTTTCAGGACTGATTTCCCTTGCAGTCCAGCTGTGATTACAGTTCTGTTCTTAAATTCCCTTTCTCCAGATGTCTCTGCTGTCAATTTACTCCTGTTTTCACTCACTCTGTTTTTCTCCCCAGGAAAGGATATTGTTACAGACCTCAAGATTTTTCTTTAGATAACTCTGTCCCAGAAGTCATGACTGTTTCATTCTTTGTTTAATTCTGAGATTAAAAAACAAAACAGAACTTTCTCATTTCAGCTGTAATTGTATTCCTAAATGTCCACAATTTTCTTGACTGCCTTCCATCTGCTGGAATTTGTTTGCCACATCAGGCAAGCAGGCCTAATGGCAGATGACAAGGCCCTGCTGGTCATCTGCAGGTTTCTAACTTAACATCGGGCTGAATTTTTTAGGTATCTACAAAACAATCATCAATAAGCATATAACTGAAGATTTTAAACTAGACATATTTTCAGCATAGTAGTTTAGTATCAATTTTTAGGGACAAACAGTTCTTGGGAAAATTTTTGTTTCTGATGCAAAGCAGTTGACAACTCATAAATTTGAGACAGAGTCATATATAATTAAGTCTTCATAAGGTCTTACTACTAGAATATAGAATATAATAATAAATTTTGGAATTTAATATCCCAGTGCCTTATCCACTATAATGATAGAATGAAAAGAGACAAACATAACCAAAAGAAGAGTTAGTTTGTGACATTACCCTAAGTGAAAAAGTAATTGGTTTTTGAAAGATGTTTTATTGCTGATGGAAGTTATGATTTTATGAACAAAGGAAGGAAAACTTCCTTTAAGACAGATGGCCTTGTAGAAAATCATCTGGGTACTTCATCTGGGATTTTAGAAATTTTACACAGTTAAACCTGTTTTACTGGTTTACATTTAGAAGGTATTCAAGCCTTTTATGTCAGTGAACAAAAGGTGTCTTACCACAACCTTCTGTGTTGCAGCAGAAAATTTCTGAAGCCTCTTAATCTTCTATATCTGAGGTATCTCTGGAAGCCTGAGAGGAAATTACTCCCTGGAGACAGCCTGTTGTCCTTCTGTTTAGAAGCCTTGAAAATGGACAGAATCCAGCATCCTAAACTATCTATCAGAAGGATGACAAGGTTACAAAAAAATATTCACCAAACTGTAGAAAGTGGGGAAAAATTGGTGACCAAGTGTTTCTAATGAACCTGCAGAGATTTCAAGATTTTGATAAGTGGTGACATTAACAGAAATAATTGAGTTTAAGGGTAATAGATTTTTTACTAAACCCACATTCTTAGCATCTTTTCCCCAACATTATGTGACCACCGATAAGGTAAAAACACTCGTGAGTAATTGCTGAACAGGAGTGCCTGTGTTACCAAGCGCTGACTTACTGTAACAATTTTCAGGGAACACAAAATCTGAGCCGACAGTAAATTTTATTTAAATACTCTCGTGTAAAACATTGCCTTTTATAAGGATAAATTGCACTAATGCCTGAAATACAAAAGAAAATTCTGATTGTATCTGTTGCATTGTCTCAACTGGGCATATAACGCCCTAAATAATAAGTACTGGCAGCTGCCCTGTAGCAAATCATCACTGATCATCACACAGAAGTAGTCCAGTTAAGCCAAAGTTCATGACTTAACCTGCTTTTAGAAAAATGTTGGAATTGGGCAATAGTAGCCATAAGCCGATAAGAAAAATTTTCTCTTCTAGCATTTCTCATACGTTTTTTATCAACATATGCTTTTGTTTCTCTCAGTATTCCATCACTGCTTTCTCTTTGGACCAGTTTTTCCTCCTGAGCAATCAACATATGCTTAGGATTAAAACCTCAAGCTTAGTAGTAAATTTAGAAAAAAGAAAACAAGAGGATCTGAAGTTCATATCTGTTAGGCAAAAAATAACAGAGATTTTTAGCAACAAAAGTGGATGTTTATCTCACATCCCTTGTAGGAGTAGAAAACATTTTTTCATTGGCTATGCACTGTAAATTCATAGACTTCATCACTGAGATCAGTCAGTAAGAGCTTTGACTATCTAAAAATCCTGGATTCAAGCTGCATTGCCAAATAATTGCCCCTAATTTTTGTGACAAATGTAAACAAATAATGATTGACACATCTTTCCAAATCCACACCTCTCCTCCTACCCTGCATAATTACCAGCCAGGCTAAACATTCCCTGCAGGCAGGGAAGAGAATCTTCAATATTTTGATGATCCATTAATGCAGGTCCTATCTGATTGACTTTCTGCATGTTCACTCTGAATGTAACACTCTGTGACCTTGAAATATGAGCATTAAAGACAGGATACCTTATCTTGCTGCATGTCACTGTCACAAAGTAAAGCTTCTATTATGGGTGTTTTGAAATGAGCTGGTGGTGAAAAGAGAACCTCTACTGTTAAACCTACCTTAACACAAAACCTATGTTATTTATTTACGATGCTACGTGAATCTTCTGCACTTTCTGTGATAAGCCCAGGGCTGTATGTCTTTCATTTCAGCTGACATTTTGCTGCCATATGCCAGGCTAAGTAACTACCATGCAATCACTCCAAGCTGATGTATGGTCATTCTTTTGCACAAAACAGACATTTAACTCACCTAAAAGACCTTTTGAAGAACAAAATTTGCCAAAGTAAATTTTTTGCTTATATATGAGAAGTCAAGTCTGTAGCAAATATACTTTTTGTGCTAACTAAAACGATTTCTGCAGTAAATTTGACAAATTTTTCTACTTCTATAGGCAAAGTAAAAGTAAATAGTTTTGAGCAAAAAGGTTTTTCAGAGTGCTGAAAGGCTTTTATTTGGGATTATATATCCTTAGCCTTGCCTGATAAGATACTTGAAATCTGCACCTTTTTAAAGACAAAGATCTGTCCGTTTCATACTTTTCATTGTGTTGAAAAGGATCTAATAAAAGGACATTTTTTCTACCTTGTATTTGAGTTTTTTCCCAAATATTTATCAAACACAATTCCAATATTTTGTAAATCTACGGTATTACATGATTTTTTTAGCTGCTTGACAATGCCCTAAAATGATAGAATCACTGGGTATATTTTGCATAGAGAAATTGCCTACTTTTTTTTCCCTAACTGTAAGAGGCAGAAAACTGAGCACAATTCAAGGATAAGGAATTTTGCTTGCAGTTGTTTAGCCACTGAGAAAATTTGCTGACAGATTTGCATGGATGCTTTCAATCCTATTTGAGTTTTAAAAAAAGAAATAAAACAATAATAATAAAATTCATACAAAGATTCACCGGAATTGTCCACAACTGACAAGTAACTTCTCATTAGAGATTTAGAGACTAGTGGTTAATAATTTATGGTTCTTCTTATGTGTCACATTAGGTGACTTTCATTTTCTTGTCCAGGGATCGTATCAAATACAGGGTGCATACCTGTCGGTCTCAACAAATTTTCCCCCTTTTTTTTCTCTTCCAATTATTCATTGGATACTGTATGTGTTATGCAGAATTGAGGGGAGGAAACACAAATAATTCTAGCCTGAGGAAATGCCATCATGAATTCATCATCACTTTGTGACATTTGCTGTCCTCTTATTAAACTGCCTGGCATTTCATGAAACCATGCCCAGACTAATTGCACTTTCATTAACTGTTGTTTTCCCCTATTAAATTACTTGATAGTATTTTCCTAGCACGAATGTCAACATGTTTAACTAACTCTAATAACTAAAGCTTTGAAAACCATCCTGATGGTGTCTTACTTCTTCCCAACTTAGTCCGATACACAGTTTTTAATGTCAAGGCTGTGAGCATCCTATCCAGTTGAAATGGATGTTTCTCCTCCAGTTTGAGGTCTTCAGTAAACGTAAATTTGCAAAGGTGGATCCAGTAATGCCTTTGCCTGACATCACAGTTATTTTCAGCTCCCTGCAGGATGCTTTCTTTCTTTCAGCTCCAGTGTTACAATTCACTGAAGGTTAGATTGCCTTGCGGAAAGCCAGCATTAGTAGGTTTTTACAGCAGCATTATGCAGGGCAATGTTTGGGGAAAGGTTGCCTTAGCAAGGGAAAAGCAGATAACAGTAGTCACATAAAGAACCTGAAACACTCATGAAACTGGAGGTTGAGCTGCTTCCTTTCCTGCCCTCTTTCAGGAGATGTGACTCAGAGGACCAGGAGGGTGGGGTGAAGCAGCACCAAGCACACCAGTCCCTCATGCTGAGTGGAAGTTGAAAGAGGGTTGTGCTCTATCAACTCTCCAGCTCTGATGCTTCATGCCTACTTTGCAGCACCTCCCTCTGCAGCTTAATGTATTCCTTCAGGACACCCAGAATGGTTGGTTTTTTTGGGTTTTTTTCTTAAAATTAGTTTCCGAGAGGCATTTCTATAAAATGATTCAAACTGGGCCCTTCGTGTTAGGACCAGCTGTGCAGCATATCTTTTGACCGTAGAATTTACATGAAAATCTTGAATATTAATTCACTGGGAACAGATTACAGTAGTAAAAACCAATCTGTTGTAGAAATACTAGTCATTTGTAACTTATATATAAAAGAAACCTGAGTCAAACAAACATGTTTGCTATCCTGCCAAAAATAATTGTCTCATTAATCCTAGCTATGTTAATTTTGTTGTACTATGAAGATCACGCGCAAAAAAATCCTTTTGGGTTATTGCCAAGTTTAACAAGGCTTTTTCTATATTTACTAGAGTTTCTTTCCCTATAAAACAAAAGTTTTCATAACACCTTTAACAATTAAATAGAGTGAGTAACCAGGGATATAGTGTGAGATACAGAGACAATGCAGAGACCACTCAGCTGCAGAATAAAACCACACTACCCACAAACTCTGTGTACATTCCTAACAGTGCCTTTCTGTGAAAATAAACTTTGTTTATGAGAGTAATATTATCAGATCACTTCATAAATACAGATTTATGATAGATAAAGATATTTGTATGGATATACACAGGAAATTAGAAATTGTTTTTGCAATGAATAAACTTTTGAGTGTTTTATTGGTATCTGGCCTTTTGTCTCTGTCTCATGCACACAACCCCATTGCCCTTATACTCGTACCCACATACACACCTTAGTTGGGTTTGATGACACAAGACACAATAAATGATTTTCCCGTGTTCTGTACTTCTTTTCCATAACATGGTTTCCAAAATTGTGGTTAGACGATTTCTCCAGTCTGTAAAAATGTAGGAAATCTGAACTAAGTAAGAAATCTTGGTATTTTTTCTCCATTGTCTTACAGACACTTATTACTTTGAGTTGTGGATAACCAGTGAGTGAGAGTAAACTTGACGAGATGCAGAGCATCAACATGCTATTAAATCTCTCTCAAATATTACCAATACGTTGACATTGTTCTGACTTCACAAAATACCTCAGCATACTGCATAGCAAGTTAAAAATTTTGTTAGAAGTTTCAACACCGTCAGGGGGAGTGGGTGATATAACAGCTACTCAGAAGAAAAGAGTCATCCAGCACTGATTTAATAATATAGATATAGATTTAATAATTTAATTTCCTCACTGTAAAAAAATAATTTCAGGTAGTTGGTTAAAATTGTGATTGCCAACAGATGCCACAGTTTAGTCCAAGTCCATGGTGCAATATGATTAGGTGTGTGGTTCACCTACTCTTCCTGTGGTCTTTCTAATAACATGATTTTCAATATCCTGAATATTCTAGCAACCTTTTTTTATAAGTAAGTTGTCAGTTTTCAAATGTAATTGTTGAAGACAGATACTTTCTTGCCTTTTGAGACTTAATTAAAGCAAGCAAGTTGGAATTGTTGCATGTAGGCTAGTAATTTCAAGACCATTTTCACTTGCTAACATCAAAAGATGTGATTTCATTTGACATTTCAGATATCTATCTGCATCACATGCAGTTTCAGTAATCCTGGTCCATCTGGAACTGTATTTTAATGCATTCAGCTTTTCCTGAATTCCTCAAACTTCCTCAAACTTCTCTTTTTGCTTTCAGGAACACTTTATACCATACATCTACAGGTGTCTTGGTTTCAGCTAGGGTAGACTTCATTTTTTTTCTGTAGCTGTGTTTTGGATTTGGAATGAGAATGATGTTGATAACACACTGATGCTTTCTGTTTTTGAGAAGTCTTATTTAGTCAAGGGCTTTTTTTTTAAAGTAATTTTATGTTCTGCCAGTGAAGAAGTACACAAAGAAATAAACTGGAAGGGTGTTTAGCCAGGATGGGTGACACAAACTGGCCGAAGGGATATTCCTCACCACAGAACATCATGCCTAGTACATGATTTGGGGGTAGTCACCTAGAAGTGTGGCTGACATGGGTTCAGGGGGGGCAAATCTCGCATCTGTCATTGGACAGTGAGCCATTGCATTTTGCATCACTTGTCTCAACATACAAGTTTTACTTTAATTCTTCTTCCCAGTCCAGTAGGGTGGACGTGAAGAGATGGGAGGTTGAGCAAGTGACTGTGTGATGTTTTGTCTCCTACTGGGCTTAAACCACAGCAAGATTACAGTGAGTCTTGCTGTTTCCACCCACTTTTGATAACACAGGCCTGTTGAGACAACCAGGTCATGCAAGAAGAGAATGAAAGAGGAAATGCAGAATGAAGGATGCACTTAGATCCTGAAATGGTACTTGTTAAAATGCAACGGAGCCTGAATTTCCCTACTTTGAGTTGCCACTGTACAGGAAACTTCTACTGAGATGTAAAAACTCAGCTACCAACCCACCTGCACAGCAGAAAGCTCACTGTAAACATGTTGGTCTTACTGAAGCTATTGTTTAAAGGGGACAGACTCTCGAAAAACACTAGGTTTTGTGAATTATATGTGACCAAAGTAGACATATACCTGCATGTACTGCACAATATACTGTTGTGTAGAAATTCCTTAAATACTCTGAACTGGTGCCCTCTTGAAGCCAGCACACTGAAAAAAATTGTCCAGAATAGTCTGTGCAGAATCTTCTCTTCTACCTTTCTAAAAAAATGTTTCACCTTGGCAATTTTCCGATAATTGCTTATTAAGCAATTTAATCCCAATTATTTTTTCACTAGTTTTCTCTGACAAGATTTTGAATCATTGTTACTTAATTGTTTTGGCATATCCAGTTCCCTATGTCCTGCAAGCTATCACCTTTGTCACTTCGTATTCATTTCATACTTTTCCAGATCATGACAATCAAACCTATCCAATTAAACATGAATGTTAAGAGGTCTGAAGAAGACCCTCCTAGACAAGGATGTGACCAAAGCTCATAGATAGAAGATGAAATTTGTAGAGAATTTTGTCCAGTTAGTGGATGCTGTCCCCTTTATCTTTTTCTTCTTAAACCAAATAAATCTCTACTCATCTTCTGTACAAATTATAAATGTATTTTTTAATGTTAAGGATCTTTCCCTTATGGACAGATGCAGGGGCCTGGGAGGGATTCAAAGTTGCTTTAAAACTATGTTTCCTTCCCCTTAACATCTGGATGACAATTGCTGAAACATGAATTCTCTTTCATGTTGAGAATCTGGAATGCTGCCAACTGTCTGCTCTTTTTTGCCATTTCAGAAATAAGATGTTATTTCAATTTATCTGTATATAGGGTGAAATTCAGGACACATTTGTCCCCAATTACTTTGAAATTAGATAGGTATCATCACAATATTTGTGTGCAATGTTTTTGTTTTTTTTCTAACAGACTATTACTACTGAAAAGAGGTTACACATTGCTTATGGATATGCTTTGGAAGTCCAGGGAATCCAAAGAACACTTCTTTTAACATCACATACAGAGCGTCTGTGGCAGGATAAAAGGGAAGAAACATTGAAATTTCTTCCCGTTGTGGCTTTCCTTCTGAATTTCTTACTGCCAGATAAGACACTGCAACCTAACCTATAATTTTTCTGAAATCGAGTCTTAAATGCAGTTTGGGGAGTGAGTTCACAGGTCTGCCTTGTTACTGTCCAGATTAACTTTCCTACTCCTGTGGAAAAGGAAAGGAAACCTGTGTTCTGAATAAGCATGACAACACAAAATTAATCCCATTTCTGTAGCCTTACTCAGTTTTTACATTTTAATATTCTGAAATAAAAACTATACTGTTGCCTGAAACACATGCTCTTTGAGTAAAATTCTGGTACAAAGTGTCCTGTAGGGAGTGATAACAAGACTTGTAGCCTTTACATCATCTGTTTCTTAACGTAAGAGTTTTGGTGTTCCTGTGCAATCAGTATAATTCTTATTGATGTGGAATTTAGAGAGGCTGGGGAAATGTTGTGGTCAACAATCCTTCTTAAGCTAGTAGGTAAACTTGGAATAGAATAAGGGTAAAAATTAATTACAGAATAAAGATTTACAGAAAGGAACATTTGATGTTGCACATCTCAATTTTTCCACATCTAGAAAAAACCTATCTTCAGCTTTCAAAGATGTGCTTTCATTTAGAATTCTTTCTTCATATCTCAGCATTCTATTTAGGCAATTTTTCACAATTGCTAGCCTTGCAGCAGCTTTTAATCATTTGGGGATTACTGAAAATATAGATTTTTGAAAATTATGTCTCACATAGATAACTGTAGAGATATAGTTATATAGATGACTGCTATTCAGATAAAGGGGCTTATATTTATTGGAAATTTTCCAACAGATCTTTAATTTTTTTCTCTTGCCCTTCTTCATATGTACATACAGCTTATGTGTCCTTCGATTAAATGTGCACTGGCTGAGATGAGTATAAAATCAAGCTGGAAAAAATGTCTTCATCCCATACATAAAAAAGGCTTCATGCCATACATCATCTGTCAAAGGCTTTGCATGTAAAGGAAAATTAACGTAGTGTCTTTTTTAGATCTGTTAAGGGACAATTGTAAAATATATTTCTGCTAGCATCATTTCACAGCTTGTATTTGCTGGAAAATGCTGTTTTATTAGCCCATGTTCCCTCAGTCTGTGAGACTATCATAGTGTTGATCATGTGTCCGTTGCCAGTTTTACTTTAATTCTTTATTTGTCATTTACTCTGATCTGAAAGTCACTTGTCTATCTTTTTGTTTGTTGAGAAACAAACAAATATAATTTTTTCTTCATTCTTCAAAAAAGGAGTGAAAAAGACTTCTTGCAGTGTTATGCATAAGTTGGTATCTTGCTTTTTGGTTGTTTGTATTTTGGAACCCAGTTATCCAAGGGATAGGTTCCTGTTATGGGATAAAAATAACAGCAGGAAACTTTAATTAAAATTAAGTTGAACCAGGTTGGTTTAGTCAGATATTTTTGAAAGTTTTATCAAATTATATGGTAGGGTATTTCTTTTTCCCCTCATAACACAGAAGTGTTCTTTACAAGACAAAGCAGCTACAACAATACATTTATTTATTGTTGTGAGTAGCAAAATCTTTATGTAGTTTCAGCGATATGGGTGGTTGTAGGATATAGGTTTATTTTCAGTGACATGCAGACATCATGCACACAACCCTACTGTTTATTTCTGCTCATATTTATTACTGCATACTGCAGTGGTGCTGCTGATTTCCAAATATTTTTCATCTTGAGTAACACAGGCTCTGGATACAGAAAGAGAGGCCTTAATACCCTAGGAGGACACTTCTTTGAGGACTTTTATTATTTGAAGTTTCTGTGGAAACCACTAAATGTTAAGATGATAGAATTCCCATTCCTATCCTTTGACCTTGTCTGTATTCATAGTTCTTTTGACAGAAACATTGCAGCAAATTGCATAAGATACTGACTTCTTTTTGCTACCTTCCTAAAACTTTACCTCTGCAAACAGCAATCTGGGGTCTGCTCCACCCACCTCTTGCACTTCCTGTGCTGATTTGTCCATTTTTATAAAGCTTTTATTCACTTTTTGTATCCTGCTAAAATGAACAGAAACAACACATTTAGAATCCTATACTGCCATTGATGCCAATGTTCATTGTCTTGTGTTGTTGATGATACAACTACTGCCTGTTCCCCTCCCAGCCACACTGACAAGTGCTGTTCAACTGACAACGAGCAGAAAAAAAAATATTTCTCAGTCACCCTGCTCTCTGCTTCCACCAGTTACACACTTTCCCCTCAAAAAGCAAGGAGAGAACCCCCCCAGAATTTAATTAATTCTAGTGAATTTTTCTACTCATTGTTAAATGATTCCTATTAATGCTGATGGCTATTTTTAATGCTTTGCTCTCCTCTCCTCACTAGTGTGTCACTGCACGCTAGTCCACCCAATCCTTTTAAGTGTAACATATTCACTAGGAGCATTTCCTACAGCCTAAAAAATGTCTGTCCCTCAGCAATTTCCACATTTTATCTGTGCTGTTCTGCTTTTCTTGTGGCTATTAATCAATGTGTCTTTCAGTAAGGTCAATATTTACATCTTATATTGCATAAATACAGATTTAAAAACTGATATAGATATTCTGTTAGGGTGTGTGCATGAGCAGGTGCAAATTTAAAGAGAGATCAGTGTCCTACACCCATACTATATTGGATATACCCGTGTTCAGATTGCCAGTACTAGACTAGTTTTGAATACTGCTCTTTGGACATGGCACTGGTATGGTCAGGCTAAATCTAATTGTACCAGCCACTGCCATTATGGGGGTGAGAGTGAAGAACAAATGCAGAGCCAAAAGCTTTTTTATTATGTACTTTCCTACAAATCTATGCCAGGCTACATACAGACAACACAAAAATCTGACAATTCTATTAATAAAAGATACATAAGTGATAAAATTCTCTCACAAAAAGATTTCCCTCTCTAATTGCCAGTAAATTACATCTTTTCCATGAAGTGGAAAGGGGTGTTACAGACATGGCAAGGATTTTCCTAAATCTGCTCTCATGAAAGACTGTAAAACTTCAGACACTGCCAAGAATTTTGTCTAATTCAAAAAAGGGTGGAAATCGTATCTTTGGACTAGTTGGATGTTTGATTTTTTTCTTGTCCAAGGAGGATAATAATATATTTTTTTGTTGTATTTGAAAATAAATTCTAAAATAATTTGAAGACAACCAGTATTCTTGCCATCTTTTATTTTTATTATTATTGCTATAAACTGTTGATTAGTGGAAATTTTGATATGCCATTATTTTTCCTAGTCTTCTCTCATTTCAGTTAACTTCCATTCTATAAAAATACGTTTTTCTTTCTTTACTTTTTAAATGATATGAATACTCTGTGTTGTGCATTTCTAGGAATAAAGCTCACTCATTCTTCACACTGCATTGTTTTCAATGAATCAGTTATTTACAGTGCAGCCCGAGAGACTAATGGTTTTCTTGACTATTTTCAATGCTGTTGTCCTCATATCTTAATAAAGATGAACAGTATTTAACTGCCAGGCATCAGAGATCTCTTTATTTTAATTAGAAAGTGTGTTTTTCCTATTATTTTCCTTGGAACAAAATACATCCTGGAAGACTCCTTGCACTGGTCCCCTAGCTGTTGATTTGGAGTGAATTAAAGGAAACATATTATGAAAGGTGAATAGCTGGGGAAAAAAACAAGGTCTAACATTAAACTATAAGTGTTTCAGCATTTTGTTCAGTTGAACCTCGGGGCAATGTCTTTTCAATGTCATGCTTTAGTAAAAGTCTTTTTAGCCCATGCTTGTCTTTCCAAACAAGACAGACAAAAGTTTCTATTTTAAAAACAAACAGCTAAGTGATTTGCTGTACACTTGCCATGAATAGTAACGAGTAGACTTGTGGTGAGTTCCTCTCTTTAATTAGCACATTGCTACGACCTGACTGCTGTTGTTGCTGTTTGGATGAGTACAATCTTATTAGAATGCATCAGAGGACATCTCATGAAGAAATTCAGGAATCAAGTTATGAAAAAAAAATAACATGGAGTATCCTTTGCATTGGTTTAAAACACTTCAATGTTTCACTCATTTTATTTTGTTTGTTTTTTTCTAAAGAAAGAACTAGCTGTTAAAGCTCTGAGTAAATCCAGTGATAGGTATTGTATAAAAGTGCTTTTAAAATAGATTTTCATAAACACACGTAGGAAAGGTTTATTTTACATAGCTGGATTGTGTATATGCAGTTTTAAAAACAGAAGCATTTTTAGGGTGTTTTCTTATTACTATGTCTTAAATATTTCAGCATTTTGTAGTTGAATAGTATGGAAAAGATTTTTTTTTAAAAAAACCCCATATTTTTGTTAAATTTACCTAATGTAATATTTTAAATGATTTTCTAAATTCTTACAGCTGTTTCAGACAGAGCCTAATTTCAAAGCAGTAGTAACATTAAAATAGAAAAACATTACAGTAATAGCTGAATGAAAGGGAGAATAGAGACTGACCAGAAAATTTGTCAGAAGCTTCAGGCAATGAAAGAATAAAGAAAGGAGAGGGTTGGCAAAAGGAGATATATTTTGCTTGCAGCTGCACTTTTTAATGGAGACTTCTGGAGATAATACGTACCACCTGTATTATACAGACAAATCATTAAAAGATTAAAAAAAGAAAATACAATGGCTAAATCAAACATAATTTTCTTCCGTTTCTACAGATTTCATGCAAAAATTCCATTTGAAGGCCTTTAAACAAATTTATTTAATCTTTACACTTGGAGGTTATTAAAGATTTTTCTCCTGATTTTTTTCCACATGAGCATAGTGGTCATCTGCTACCTTTAAGATTGTTTGGCCCAGGAATCTGCCCATGCATGTGTCTTCATATAAGGTTCACTAAAACTAGGAAAAAGGACATGCAAATTGTCGATGCTAGGTTTGTATTTCTGCAAATTTGGCAGTGAATCCTCACTAGAGAAATGCAAGACGTATCTCCATCACTGCATAACGAATGTTATCTCCTAAGTTACAATTGATACCGAGGTATGTAAGAGAGAAACCAGGTGTTAAAACAAATTCTTAAGAAAATATCATGATTGTTCAAATAGCTAGAGTGTGATGGATACTGTCCAGAGTGAACAGAAAGGTATCAGTCTTATGACCTGCACTTTCTAAATCATGGATCATTAAATGTTAATGTAAATACCTTTGGCAATAAATAATACTGAAAGATATTAGAGAAATTCACAGAACTCTACACAGGAGTTCCTATTTTTTGAACTGAATTATTATTCTTCAACAGAACAGCAGAAAAAACAGGAAGTATTTGCTATATTATGTGTAGTGAGGGTTTGTTTGTTTGTTTGTTTGTTTGTTTGTTTGTTTGTTGGAGAGACATTGGAAATTTGTGGTGGTTGTGGTGTCTCGGGACTCTTGTCCCGCTTTGCCTGGCCAGCCCTGACACTGGCTGCAGTGAGAGGTATGTTCCAGTATCTGGGGGTACCTTCCTGATCCTGTGGGGCTTTGCTGCTGCAGAAACGTGAGCAGAGACAAGGAAGAGAAGGAAGGACTCTGATGGATGAACAGCAACTGGGGTTTATTGATATCCACACAGGACCACCTCACCACCAGAGAGTCTGCCAGCAGAGCACAGATCATCTCTGTGCAGCATCTTAAATGCAGGGGAGGGCCAAGGGAAAGGGTACAGTGTGGGACCAACCAGGGGGATGGAGGGAGTGCCTCAGTACATAAAGGACGAACAGTAGAACAAAGCAGGGAGGCAAAGGAGGGAATAACAGGGATCCTGCCCAATCACTCAATACCCTCACTGGAACTTTCTAGACACAGAGTGAGGTCTCCAAATGATGGACAAGACCCGGGGGTTATACAGCATATGATTGACATATAACTGTAATTGGGGTAAACTATCAGGAACAAACTCAGGGGCGTACATGGAACAAACCACTGCAATTTATATAAAACAGCATAAAAGCAAAGAACAAATACATACATAAAGCTGACAAAACTAAAAACACACCACCACAGAAATTCACATTTTAAAAGCATCAGATGAGTAGGATGAGTAGTTAGGCAAATTTCCTCCTAAGAGGAATTAAAATTTTTTGGATGTCTAAAAGACCATAAAGTTTTCTTGGAACATACATATATATTTACAGTCATTCATACACTGTAAGAATTAAAAGAGTGGATATACCTTCTCAGTTCAATACAGTACAAGTTAAAAAATATTATGGCTTTTATTTAAAGATACATAAATCTACACGTATGTTTACATTAAAATATTTGCACATACCTGTACATAGTAAACACATGAATTTTTTTAAAGGCAGTTGGATGCTGCGTGCTGTTTTTTGATGGGACTGGATTTTCAGATGGCATAAATCTGCTAGCAGTGCAACATTCAGGTTGTTAAATCACATGTTGGTTTTGGATACTGTGGTCAAACATAAGGAAAGAATGAAAGATGTTATTGTTTTAACTAAGGATTAATTTTTCGTCATTGGTAGTGAAGCCATGATTTGAATTGAATCTGCATTGAATTTGCAAACTGTGAAGAAGTAAATGGTTCTAAATCCTTTAGCATTATAGGATATTATTTATATATGATATTTAAGTTGCAGAACAATTACCCACTTGTGGCATAAAAACCACTTCATGGGTCTTGATATGTAACTGCCCAGAAAGTCAAGAGTGAAAATATGATACCTGAGAAAGGACTCAGAATGAGAAAATTTTAAGATTATATAATCATGAATTAACAGCTGTAAAATAAATTTGAAATTACTTCTAAACATGTGATCTTTTTAAAAAAAACCTATATGGATGTACATATCCATAGACCATATGTAAAATAAATGTAATACTTATGAAGTCTCTTTTCTATATACTAAATTAACCAGATGTGAATCAAATACTGTCTCTAACAAGATAAGACACATTTTTCTAATCCTTCATAAGTAAAAATTTTTTATAGATAAGCTTGGATCACAAAAAACTGTCTTAGACCAAAGACAAAAGTTATCCAAATGTGATTTTGGAGGCGGATGAGGGGTTACAAAAAGCTCCACATTTGGCAAAGAGGGAAAAAGTGGTTTTGCTCACTTGCTTTCAAAACACTGAAACTTTCTGATGATTTTTGGAGGTCTCAAATAGGTGCCAGAGATGAAAAATGAACAGAGATCAGGCTGTGCAGTCAAGCTGAAAGTAAATATTTCACATAGATATTGAAATAAGTCATATATCATGCATGCATATAATTTGAGTGTACAAATAAACTATACAGCACTCATACCACTGTAAATGTCTGACTTCACCACCACAAAGTACATCCGAGTATGTAGATACAGACAGCATAATGTCTCTAAAATTTTTCTAGAACTTGGTTTTCATAGCACTTTTCCTACAGCTGTAATTGATAGTGCACAACAGTGATGTGACACCTTTCCTGCAAGGTCTTTTGTGGAATACATCTGCTGTACAGTGGGAAAACAAAATACGAGTCTTGACTGAATCTTGTGGTAGAAAGGACTCAAACTGGGAAACTGTTCAACACAATTTGCATATTATGCAGATGAAAAGCTAATGACAAAAGAGTATATTGGCAAACTCTGCCTTGTTATCTGGCAGTGATGTGTATAGCAGCATGAATACCTAGACATAAGCTCCACTAACGTTAATTTGCAATTAAGAAAATAAAGTCAGAGAAATGCAGTGAGAACTGCATATGTAAATAAGATTCAGTTGTGATGAACCACATAATCCCATACAATCCAAATAATCCAGTTCACTTTGGGACACAGGTGTCACGATTGTGTGTTGTTAATTTTGAATGGTGAAAGAGGGAAAGTAGCCAAGTGCTTATTGAATCCTCATTTCTAGTTTAAGCGGCTGCTTCTTCATCCTTGCTTGCCAGTTCTGAGTGTATTTCAAGGAACATTACTGAGAACAAAATCGAACACCATCAATATTAATGATCTGAACTAGAAAGATAGCTTTTAGTGTGCAAATTAATTACCCTAATCACAGGGTTTTTTGTATCCATTTTAATGAAATAACTATTTATTTCACTGAGTCCTGAGCTTTTCTTTTGCAAATAAGGCACATTTACATGATAAATACATGAAATTTAAATGGATGACTAAATTAAATTGAGGGGGGGGAAGACCTTTTTAAATACAATTTTCATAGGAAAAACAGCTAGATTAATGGGTTGGTTAGCTGACTAGCATCTGTGATTAAATCTTTTTAATGTATGTCAAATAGAATTTAATGGACCTCACGAAATGTCTACATAGTAATATCCAGGCTTTAGTGAAGATGCATTTTATCTCCTATTATTGAAGTGTAGACAGCTGAAGGCATATTGCTTGTTGCTGCCCAGTACAGTATAGAGACATTCTGTTTGAGAACAGTAGTGATATCAATTTGCATCTCTACTTTCCTGTGTTGTGCGTCCTTTCCCCTGAAAATATTTTTTGTCCCTACAGGAATCTAAAACAAGAAACTCCACTCTAAAATGGTGGTTTCTGATTGTTTGCATAGTCTTCTGATTCATTCATCACATCTACATTAGCTTCATGCTATTGTTTTCTAATAACAACAAAAAAGGGGAAAAATGCTTAGTTCAGGGGGACTTTAAACACATCTTTTAGATTCTATGTGTTTTGAAAACTTTATTTATTGTGGCAAAGCCTTGAAGGACTCCATATTCAACAGGAGCAAGATTTAAAACACATTCCAACTCACTTTTTGATAACAGTCCTTCAGAACAGAGCATCTTTCTCTGCTTGCTTTTTTCCCAGTCGAGCCACCAGAGACATCTCCAGCTCCCTTTGATTTGAAATGATCAATGGCAGCTGCGGCAGGCAGGCAGGGTGCCCCAGGCACAATGCAAACAAGTCTCTCTCCCAGCTCACTAGGATTTACATTTCAATTGCTGCCACATTTTTAAAGATAATTATAACCTTTTTATATTAATAACTTTCTGTAGTGTCTCTGATATTTTAACAACATAAATATTAATTTAGCATATCAAGGAGAACAGCTTTCTTCACTGCAGTCACTCAAACAAAAAATATCTCCCTAAAACACAGAGCATCATCTATGGCATCTCTATCTCTGAGCATTAGCCACATTTCTGAGGAGGGCATCTGCTGGATTTGATTTTACATGGCTCTGCACTGTTTTAAAGATTAGCAGAGAATAACCTTTCCTTTTGACTGGAGACCAAACCGTCCTGCTACAACAGCAGAATGTGTTCACTGTCTAAGCTGACATCTGTGACTTATGCGGCTCCAAACAGTGTCTTTACCATGGTGAAAAATATCAGCTAGATAAAGCTGCCTGGATAAAATTGATTTTCTTGGAAAAAGAAAAGGGGAAATTGCTGCTGGTGGTGTTGAGAATTTCTAGAGTTTCATACGACAGCCTTTTTTTACTCCTGTTACCACTCCAGCCTTTTATATCATTCTCCTTTTGCATCAGGAAAAGCCATCACACAGTGTCCGAACAGATTTGCTTTACCTACCCAGATTATGTGTTGGATTGAATAAATTTTTTTGCAGCCTGCCCTATAAAATTTTAGTATGTAGCATATTTGACTTATCTAAGTCTTCCCCACCTCTCTTCTTTTGTTTCCAATGCAACAACATTCCTAACTGGCCTTCAGTGCTGAGCAACAATCACAATTTTTAGATTCAAACATTTCAGGAAATAATGCTTTTTCCATAGCAACTGACAAATAAGCGGAACTAGTGTGTATCACAAAGAAATTTGATATCAATACCCATCAAATGTTACAAGGAGACCATTCTGCTGCACTTCTTGGTAATGTGTAGAGTTACAATCTTTTTATGGGTAAGACCTTTATTTCCTACACACCAAAGCCATGAGCTTGAGCATTGCTTGAAGCTGACTAGAGGAATAAAACTGCTCATGAAATATGCATGACTAACACATATGCTGCCAGAGGAACCCAGTATATTATGTCTGACCCTTCTGTAATTGTAAGAAAATGATATTCATTTAAATGGATGTTTATCACGGTTAAAGGTACACATAATGAGACAAAGGTCATGTGCCTAAAAACACAGGTTTAGCTCACTGTTTCTGGCCTTGTTAGAAAGGACTATGACTTTTTCATAGTTGTTTTTCCTGCACATGTGATATATAATTATGTAACTTGAAAGAGTCTCTATCATTATTTTTGTGCCAAAGACAGTCTTAAACTAAATGCAATTCTAGTATTGTGTGCATACATCTGGGCAATATCTACCAGTATATTAAAACTCACACCAAACCTAGCTCTCCTTTTTCAGCTGCTGTTGTTCAGGGCAGCTACAGATTTTTTTCTCATTATTTTTTTTCCTTTATGAATTGTATATTTTCTTATATTTAAACAATACAAGTCTCTTACAAGGGCAAGAGAGATTTTCAGCTTATAAAAGAAATGCAACATAATTTGTACATTTCTATTTAATCAGCCCTCCTCCAAGCAAAGCAAGTTTTGAGCAATATGTTTTAATTTGCTTCTTCCAAAACTGTAACATATTTGTAATGCGGATTTGGCTTTATCTTTGCATGAATACATTCTCAGAGTTCAGGGAGAGATGTTACACAGAACATTGCACTCAGTGAAAGCCAGATTCAGTGCAATAAATGAACCTTTTGATTAGTGCCGCAGAGATTCACCAGAAGCTTTCTTTCTTAGTTAAGGATCTCCACAATGATGCCTGAAACTTTTTTGCTGCACTCATGAGAACAAATCTACTGAAAGCCCTGAAAAGCCATAGGTCAAAGAAGAGAAAACCTATTTACCATAAGAAAAAAAGGCAAATTTCAAGACATGTAACTGCTGCAGAAGTGACTCTAAGTCTGGATGTTCTTATGCACAAGGAAGTGGGCCAAGTGCATCTTGGTCTAATGTCATTGATTTAAAACCATACTATCAACAGAACTGAAAGCAGCTGATAAATCTTTGAAAAAAATCAGAGTGAGTACTTGGTCTTCCTTCAGGCTGAGTCAATACTGACCTGCAGACTACCATTGCTGTCTTATAACAGCTTGAAGTCAGACTGTCTAGGGTAGAAGAAAGAATTAAAATGTTCAGAAGATTTTTTTTTTTGATACTATCTGGTGGAAAAGAGTTTGAAAAAGCCAAGTAATCAGGTATAAAAGAGCTCAAAAAAATCAAGTCTTTATGTTCCCTGGGTATTGAGTTTATGAGGAAGCAAAGGGTTGGAGCTTACTGATTGACCTCTCCTGTTCAGCATGGACATAAGTCCTGTTCAGACCTGGGCTCCACCTCATTCTCCTTAACAATTTGTAGAGGCTAATAGTCACATAGAGTGTCTGCCCATCTTCTTTGAAGTTCATGAAAAGCTTGGGTATTTTTTGCTTAAGTTACCATGTAACATCTGAGAAATCCTGAAGCCAAAATAATTTTCTTTCCTTTCCTTGTACCAGAGTGGACTACTGACTGCAGCCCAAAGCAGGTCCACCTTTTCTGCAGGTAAGAGAAATATCACTCAGTCTGCTGAGGTAACTTCAGGGAAAATNCAAAAAACAAAACACACCCAAAAAAACCCCAAAGCATCCAAAAAACCAAAAAACAAACCTCTAAACCAGTCCCATTACCTACTATAAATAATTTCAAAATGTTTATTTCTAAAATTGCTGATTCATCCTATCTGGCAAGAGAAATTCCCTGAATGAGAATATTTGTACCAACATACCAACCAGAGAACAAGAACAAAATCTGATCTGCTTTTTGAAGTGCTCTTTTGTTAGGGCTGAGGTCACAGCATGGGTTTCTGAATTTGGTCCAGTCCATGAAATAGGATGATGAGGATTACAAATGCTCTAGTTTAACTTTAAGAAAATCTACAACTGTACAAAGCAAAAGGCCCTCATCTTTTCAATTTCTTACCTATTTTCTTGCAGTATGGGTAGTATGCGCCTTATTCCTGACACTAGCTCCAGTCCATTTTCCTGTTCTCAGAGGCTAATATTTTCTAAATACTTTCTCTAAAAAATCTACCTCAGACAAAGTGAACAGGAAAAATCAAAGAAAGTTGGGAAAATATGCTGGGCAGAATAAAAATATGCTGGGCAGATGTGTGTAACTACACTACTTATGCCTCTAATTTCGCAATCAAGTGAGAAATCTTTATCAACCTGCAGCAAAAATATAAGGTGTCACAAGCCTTGGTTGTAACCAGCCCAAGACAACTGGATATAATACCAAATACAATACTTATAGCAACAGCAGCACAAGGGGCTCTAGTAGGGATTGATAAATCAGCTGTGCTGCCTAAATACAGGTGTACACCTGCAAATTGCCTCTTAACTTGGGCTATACAAGGAAAAAGGACAGAAGAGCTTGATGGAGGTTTTAGAAAGCTGGAGGTGATTAAACACAGATGATAAATCTTTCCACTAAAATCTGAAAGGAGGGAATTCAAGAGCCCACTAAATGTGCTTGGGTGACTGACTCTTTCTTTGAAAGCAGAGATATAAATTGCAAACTATGCTTTAGTGTTCTCAATATGCTCTGACAGCTTATACTGCACACACCACTTCTAAGCCTAGCTTTTATGTAAATTAATCATGTTAATTAGTAGACAGCATTGAACTCATGCCATTAATCCTATTCCTTCCCTTGAAATGGAAGCAAACTTTTCAGTTCAGTCAAAAAATGGGATTGTTTTCTTCTTCTTTTTCTTTATTTTCTTTTTATTTTTAATCTCTTGTAAGGATATATCTTTTATCTATGTTGAAACCTAAATAGAAGCTGTAAGAAGTCTGTGTGTCACAAACACAGTTATACTGTGCACCGTTCATGAAAAGGGCATCCACATCCATATGCTGCTCCCTGCCAATGGAAGTAACCCCTTTTCAGCAGGAAAGCACTCCATGAGCTTTTCTTTTGCTTTGTGAACTATCAGAAAACCAAGAACAAAGATTAATATGGAAAATAACATGAAGCTGCACATAGCATGATTTTGCAACACATGAAATACCTTGGATTTTCAAAAAAATTTTTTTCTAAACAGTGCCTGGACACAAATGTAGTGTCTTTCTGCATATTTTATGGGTTCCTTAAGAAAGATGTACAGATACACAGTGCTCATGTACCATTACACTCAGAGTTCTCTGGAGACATTTTTTCAGTATTCCAATTATATAGATTTCTAGAGGCATATTCCAATCACCAAGACTGTCATTCCATATTTTTTCCCCAGGTCAATTAAGAAACAGCATTCTTTTTTTTTTCTTTTACTTTCCCCCCTCATATGGTAACTCTAGAACTTTCTTTGCATTTGTGATGTGGTAGTGGTGAATAAACTTGTGTGAGATAAAGCACAGTGCACCACAGTTACAAAACTTAATTTTTCATATAGCTGCTAAGAATGTTAAAGTTGCAGAGATATTACCTATCTTAAGGTATGAATTGAGTGATTTGAATGACCTTGAAAAATCTCACTGTTAGAAGCAGTTACCCGAAGGAACCAAATGCCGCAAATCCTCTTCAACTCTGTTTTTCAAAGTATAAGTTTAGCTTAATTTTTTATACTTGCTCCATTGCCTGTCAGTCGTTCTAAACCAAAGAGTAATTTCTTCAATGCCTTGCTTAGAAGAATTAGAAGGAAATGGAATAGTGATCTAGCATTATCAAGGACAGTCCTTATTTAACTGATAAAAGTCTTCTCTATTGGGACTAATAGGACATTTTAATTTCCCTAACTCTTAGAATTAAATAACTGTAAAAAATATATATTCAGTGTGGCTTGCAGAGGAATTTTTCCAAATATTCTCCTTAATGTTTTTGCGAATCATAATGGCATCTTTTGTGCTACTTTTTCATTTTATTTCAGATTCACACTTTGAAAGCACATTTCCTGGTTTCTGACATTTACCAGGGAAAGCATGGTGAAACAGCATTGTAGTGCATGTAATGGATTATGGCACGCACATTTAACACACTCACATTGCTAATGGTGATGCCTTAAGCTTTAACTTTCATGTTTTCCAGTTTCTGTGCTGCCTAGGGGTGTAGTTCTGAGCCTCATATTAAGTGCTAATACACTCTCTTCAGAGAGTAGGTAGACAAAACAAATCCCTTTTCTGATGGAGACCAAGGGGAATGAGTACAAGTTTTCAGGCCCAAAAGCATAAACAATGGTGGGCTGAAGAAGGCAAACAAGAAGGATGGGACTTCATAATCTGAAGCTGTAATTGGGCAATTAAACCCCAATATGCAAATAGACCAAAACTTATAAAAGTGTAAGGTCTCATGACCTTCCATTTTGTGACCATTTTAAGTCCACCTTGGGTGTAACCCTGGTCAGGCTCTTGTCCTGCCCAAGGTGTACCCTAAAGGCCTTTCAATAAATATCTACTTTATTCTCCAGCTCTGTCCAGTCTCTGTTTTAGGTCAGCCTTCCCAGGGCATTAATGGACATTAAAAACTTGGAATCCAATTGGATATGATCCCCTTGAACTAGATGTCAAGTGTTCTTTGCATTCTCAGAATCGTAAGTTTTACTATTGATCTGCTTCTAAAGTGTTCCTTCCTTTTTCAAGGAAAAAATTCTGAAGCAGCTAGAAGAATATGAACTTAGTGTGAAAACCTAGTATAAATCTGACTCCCCTGGCGCAGACGGCAAAAAGTCTAGAAACACAGGTAAAATGAGCACTTAGTCGCTAATTACATTCTTGGTTACTAATGTAATATTTCTGACAATGGGGAAAAAATGGTGTTGTTTATTAATTACTTAGTTCACAGTTTATTTTTTATGCACAATTACAGCTTGCAGCTTCATATTATTCCTATATTTGGCAATTATAATTTCTTTTCAAAGATTCTTTTCCCTAATTATTCTTGTTTTGTCATTTTTGTAGGGCTTTTTTATAAACATTTATTGACCATCCATATGCACATTCTTGTTCTCAACTCAATTTCACTAAAAATTTTGTGTCACTCTTAAAGTTGATGATTTCTTTATAGTAGATTTTTCCCCACTACTTGGAATTTTCCAAGTTGTCCTGAGACTAATTTTAGTTTTAACAGTGATCCTTAGTTCATACAAATACATTGTTATGCCTATAAAAGCTGTTCATTTATTCACAAGGTGCATCAGTAGAGATGAAGCAAAAAAAAGACCACCTGAAACAGCAGCAATAGATAACAAGCTGGGACAGCACATAATTTTATTACCTAGAGCTGTGTGTCAAGCCATAACAAAGAAATCACAACCATGTACTGAAATGCTGTTTTGTATAAAGGCTGAGAGAGATCTACTGAATAGCAAACTTTGAATAAGAATTAATCCTCTGAGTATTTAATCCCAGGAGGTGATAGAAAACAGAAAGCTAAAACCCTGGCAAAGTAGAAGGATTTTATGATTTTGTATCTGTATGGATCCTGCTGGCACAGCTACAGCAAAGGGTTTTTTAATCTCTCTGGAGGATACTTTGAGAACTTACCAAATAAGCATTATGCTGTGGTAGTAAGGGAAAAGGTGTTCATGTGAGGGTATGAGAAGACAGATGGATGAAAGAAATTGCAAAACCAAGATACAATGAACAATGTTAGTTAGCATCAGGATGTGTGCATATTGCAAGGAGATCAGACAGTAACCAAAAGCAATATTGCAAGCTGCAACCCAGAATTCCAGACTCTTACTCCCTTAGGAATACAAAAGTATCAAGTTGAATTTTCTTTATCACCTAGTAAATATAATATCCCTTCCCTTGTTGTATCTTCTCTACAGCCACACCAAGACATGTGCATACACACACACTCATTATCTACATGTATAACCCTATTGTACTTGAAACCAATTCCTTCTAGAGTAACTTCCTTGCTGCATCACAGTTCCTAGTAGAATTTCCGCCATTTTTACATCTCAAAGACATTCACATAGTCTGTTCTTCTGCTCAGTAGGAAGTCTTCAGCAAAGATTCACAAGTAATGTCTAACAGAATTTTAAGAGTTTATTGGGATTTCTTTCCCCTTGTAAGGGTAACCACTTTGTGGGAGATACAGCCAAGATGTTCAGACTGCCTGACTCTGCCTCAGTCCTGGTACCTAGCACTTGAGGCATCTGTGATCCCCAGAGGCACAGCAGCAGTTCCTGCAGCAGGCAAGCTTGTAAAACAAAGGGAGTTTTTCTAAGCAAGCTTATCCACATTAACAACACTAGATTCCAGATAGTTGCAGTGCATCAACAATTCAAACTAAAAGAATAACAGTAGCTGAGCAGAACAAACTTCCAACTGTGAAGCAATTATAGTGCTGTTGAATGGCTGATTGCTTGTGTGTGGTCCCCTCGGTTCCCTGATGTGGTGTGCTTATAGTTTTGCAATTGGATAAAATAGATTGGAATGAGTGCTGTCATACAGAACTGCCAGCTGTTCCACTGTTAATAAAGACACTATTTAGCTATTAATACATCCCATTCTTCTCTGCTGTGCTTATTCAAACAAAGTAGTTCTGTTTGTAGAGAGGGTGTGACTGCACCTGTTCTGGATTGAGGAATCCACGGCCCATGAGAGACCTCTTGATACTCTTCAGTAACAATGCCAGCCTCCACTATACAAAGACCAGAGAGAATGGGCTTGCTTTTCTGACAGATTTGGCAGACAGTGTTCTAAAAACATACAGACCTTGGAGTTAGCTTCCTACTGCTTATGCTTATCATTGGCCTTTAGTATAAGGATCCTTCATCAGCAATTAAGTTTTATTTTTTCATTCTTCATGGGCACAAAGAAAAACTGCTAAAATAAGTATAACTTCAGGGTATGACAAATCATACTTTGTATTTGATTTTACTGGAGAGTTGTTTTGATTCCTTGCATTTTGAGGGAATGGAAGAAAAGGGCCAAGTCTTATTCTGGCATAAAACCATTGCTCTCAGCTAATTTTCATTGAAAGAGACTAATTTTCAGAATACATGGAAGCTGCCTGAGAAAGTATATATCCTTATGTTAGTAAAACAAAACTGATACTAAACCTGGCTTTAAAAAAAAATCCATACGGGCAACACCCTAAAAATTTAATTTCACTAATTTGCACTGCTAGGGCTTTTTATATACATCTAGATGCTGGAGGAAGAGGAAGGTTGCAGGTGGCTCATGATAACTTTAAGATCTTCATTTGGCTTCAACAGTGACTTGCAATATGAGCTTGAGTAAATTATTTCTTTTTTCTTTAGTGAAAGATGTTACCGTTATCATAAAGTTCAACCATGGGAAATGTTCACCATAACTGCCAGTGGTGGTAACCTGGATTATAGATAGCAAGCACGTTTTATTAGCCTTTTTTTAAGGTAACGATGAATCCTCTGAAAATCCCCTGCCTTATTTAGACACTGAACTTGGAATAGTGTGAGAAGATATCTCCCTGATATAATCCCATTTCTAAAGCTAATTTGTAGCATATTAAAGCAAATAGCTCTATTAATTTTAATTAATGAGTAATGATGCATAATGTAATAACTGCAGACTAAATATCAGTCCAGACCTTGGATCTATGACCAGCTGTGATAAAAGGTGTGAAAGAACTGTTTCTTGGCCTTATGTAAACTGTTCAAACTGGGTGGAGGGGGGAAGTCACCACTAAAAGTTAGTGCTGTTAAATTAGAGAACACTGACTATAGGTTTTGAAATAATGTGTGTTGATTAAATAAAATACCAGTAAAGACAAAAAGAGACACTTTTCTTTGATTGTACTATTTCTTTAGGTCTAAACCGAAGTTTCAACTACAGACTTTACTGTATTAACCCTCTGAGTAACCCAAATATGGCAGTCTTCCAAGTAATCCATTTTGGCATGACAAGAAAACTAAACCGTCTTAAAACTCACTTTTAACTGAAGTTAAAAAACTTTTCTTTTTAAGTTTAAAGATTAGAAAAAGGATTTTAAAAAATATTGGTACTTTCCTAAAGTAAATTTTTAGAAGTGTTTCACTCTTGGGAAAGAGGTTTTTAACTTAAAACATGTATTGTCTCAAGATAGTGTTAAAAAAATAAGTAAAAAAAACCAAAAACAAACAAACAAACAAAAAAACCCACCACAGTAAGAACTTAGGTATAGTGCTTACCTGCTACTTGCCCCAAGAGCCATATCTGTGCTTGAAGCTCATGAGAGGGCTGCAGCTCCAGCCCTTGACTATTCCCCACGCTTTCTGAATAAATGTCTTAGTTTAAAGCAGTTTAGTTTTTAGTTAAGAAAAAAATCTATGAACTACGGAAGTGATTCCCTGTAAGGGGAAATCATTTGGCAGCTTCTTTTGGACCTGACAAAACCAATCAGTTGGCTAGTTTGAATAATGACAACCGGTTAAACCACTTAAAAGAGCTGAACACATCTCTGTGGAAAACATATTTAAAAATGAAAAAATCCTGGGAAAAGCTCTTTTGCTTCTGGCCGTTGAACAGGTAGCTAGCTGCTGACCCGGCCAGGCCCACAGGCCGTGTGGCAGAATGGGCTCAGCTGGGCCATGCTTGCCCCAGCGTGTGGCTGAGCCAGGCGCAACAAGGCTGAAATTCTGCCATTGCTGTTTGTCCAGCAGCCGTCAGACAGCAGGAAGGGAAGCCATGGGCCTGTGGTGTGCTGCTGCTGAGTCCTAGCCTGGATGCTGAGATCCTAGCTGCCGCCCCCCCAGTGCAGCCACCAAAAAATCCTCCACTGTAAACAGCTCTGGCTGCTGCCCGTCAGAGATCATTGACCAACAGTGAGGGGTAAAGTCCTGATGCAAGGCCTGGGTAAGATAAACTCTTTCAGCACTGTAAAACTCCCCAGAACAGACTTTGAGAAACTTACCGTGAAACTCATTGTGAAACTGTCTGTGAAACTTACAGACATCAATCCTCTCCCAAGTCAGAGGAAAGGAAAAGGTGAAGGCGCGTGAAGAGATATCAAAGTTAGTGAAGAAGTAGGGGTCTAAGTCCTGAGTGAGGAAAAAGAGGAGATGCTTCAAATTTAAGAGCTGAAATTCTTTTGTAAGGCCACGGTGATGGACTATATTACATTAGAATATCCCTGTAATTCATGAAAAGCGTGGGGGGATGGAGTGTTTAAGCTGTAGACATGAGCGAAGTCACCCATGCAGAAGCAAGCACATGTTGAAGTAGTTGTGATCCAGTGAGAAACTTGAACAGAGAAAGACAAGAGTGATGAAGACTCTTTGCCCCCAGGGAAGAAGAAGAAGAAGATCTCTAGTCCCAGAGATGAAGATGATCTTCGAGATAAATGAAGAGAACCTTTGTTTCTGAACATCTCATTCTTAAAAGTGTACCCCGTTAGCCAAAGATTGGGCCCTTGAAAACAGTTGTGGGGAAGGCTGTGAGTTGAAGGGAGGGACTTTCACATGGCAAACAGATTTCTATTTCCTGGCCAGCTGATTCACTGTGACACTGAAGCCACGAAAGAGCTGTTTCTTGTGGAGAAGTCTCCATGGCATGGCAAAAGGCACTCCTCTCCCTAACAGAACTGAAGAAAGACTGTTTTAGAGGTGGTAAAGTGACTGAAAGTGCCAAGTTTTGTCTCTTTGTCAGTGGGGAAGAGGATGCAAAGGGAGGAGAAATGTTCTGAAGGTTTATTCTTATTTTGTATTATTTTTCTTTTAATTCTGTTAATAAAGTTTTCTTTATACACATTAAAATTTGAGTCTGCTTTGTTCTCCTCCTAGTCCTTATTGCGCAGCAGAAAATGAATAAATAATTCTAGTGGGTGCACTGGTGTTTGGCCAGCACTAAACCCACTACATTTATTGGTGTGTTGGCTGGGAAATTCAGATTGGCGAACCAAAACCATTACACTTAATTGCTGTTTCTGCTCGGTTTAAACCACCACAATAAACTTGAGAAAAAATGTCTCATCTCTGGAGCACTTCTCCCTATATCTATCTAAAAGCAACAAGAAACTGTAAAGGCAAGCTTATGCATTCCTGAGGATGAACTTCCATCTCCCTGTTTAGGTGGGAAGTTCTTCTGGTCACACACTGTTCTTTACTTTGGGCCTGTAGCATGAGGAGAGTAAGGAATAGTTATTTATATTGATACTCCTTAAGTGTTAGCACAAATAAACAGATAATCAAATAGATGATAAAGCATCCTTCATGCCAAACCCTGATTAATATTTTTTCAGAATAAAAATAGTGAAGATCATTCAAATATTATCTGCCTTAGTAACTGTTTTGCTGTTCAGCTCCTGTTTTCTTTAAATTCCATAGGAAAATACAAATAGAAATTGCAACAACCTGTGGGCTGAACAAAATAAAAAGAGAGAAGAAATAGGATGGTAAACTAAATAAGCAAAATATAAATAAAACAAATACAAACATGAGCTCTTTTCCTGATGAAGAAAGCAAGCACTTGAATTTATCATCCATTGCAATTTGATTAAACATGCCACTTTTTACAAATATAGTGTATGAGTTCAGTTGTTGGGGTTTACATTATTGATGTGCTTTTTTGTTAAACTAGGTCAGAGAAATATTTAAACAAAGGCATTTTGTAAAATGAATAAACAGACAACAAAATTAAAGGAATCTGTGCTGATGATTTATGAAGGTTACATTAAAAACATTTATTCTTAGTTGCAGATTGCACTTATGTGTGTCTCACAGTGTAACTCTGGGATCCATTCTGCTCTTCTTAATTAGCTTTAGTCTGATGTAAATGCCTTGACTTCCTGGAATTACTCCTAACCCATAGCAATGTAAGGAAGAATTCAGCCCATGATTTTTTTTTTTAATATCTATAACTTGTCGAAAGATAACAGCTGAAGTATATTATCATCTCCAAAGACCCGAAGAAAATATTTGTAAATGTTAATATCCTGAGAGAAGATGAGATTTTATTTTTCCTGGAGACATTTGTTTGTAACATTGGTACATAATATTAAACTCCACAGTGAATGATAAAATGACATTTACAAATTCTGACTTTCTGCATTTTTTCTTACAAAATTGGCGCTGAGATGATGGATAAACCACCTGCCATACAACATCTAGGATTAATCTTTAAAAAGGATCTAAACCTATTCCAGCTGATGTTATTGCAAATCCTTTGATTACCTTGAAAGTGAGCTGGAATGGGCCACAACTGAGTGTTTCGCTTTTAATGTTTTCCTGACTACAAAATCTTCAGAGGACCCCAGTGGATTTCACTATAAGTACCTAGCTAAATTGCACAGCATCAAGCTTCAGTGTTTGTGTTATAACTCTGTATACTTGGGGCCCAATGAGTTGCTCCAGAATAGCAAAACAGGACAAAGCACAATTGAATTCTAGCAACAAAAACAATTCTATGATATAACCACAGGTAAAATAAAATTTCATTTGCGATTACCTGAATCTTTTCATTCAATGTAGGATGGGATGTGAGAAAAAGAGAATCTGAAGATGGCCCCTCATTTTTTAGTGATGTGAAATTTGACATTTTAATTGCAGAATCCTCATTAACAGCAAGAATTTTAATCCAGACATTGACATGGAGGGTGAGCAAGAGAGAACATATAAACTGTCGTAATCTCAGCCTGTAATCCTATATAATCATATATATTTAATAATATATTTCATAATATATTTCATAATATATATATATATATCATAATATATTTCATATATTTCTCCTGACCTTAATTCAGAAATGCATCCATGCTGTTTAATTTTTCTTGTTGCACCTCCTCCTTCATATCTGGAGATGACTGAAGTACTCATCATGAACAACTTGTCAGATCTACTGAGATTTTTTTCCGAAATGTTCAGTGACGTAAATGCCAGGAAGCAATCTTTAAAAGTGACCCAAAAATTTTCAAATCTAATTTAGGACCTCATGACTCTGGTCTCTAAGTGATCACATAATACTTAAAAACAGGACTATATTTTTACACTGTCTTATTTCTTACTTCGTGATAGCCAAGCTTAGCTTTTATTCATTTTTCCACTTTTCATAATTCATTGACAATATATGCTTTTAATACCTATAATATTGGATGGGGAATTATGAATTCTTCTTGTATGATATGACTTTCTACATTTATATTTAGTCATCTTCCTTTTATGATAAAGTTTCTAAAATCCTTTTGAATGGAAGTAAGTTGAAGGAGAAATGACCTAGGTTTGCATTTCCCAGGTAGAGGATTTCGAGGATTTGATAGAAGGAGAGAAACATTAAAAAAATACAGATGAAAAAACATGATAGGAAAACCTTTTCCTGTAAACTTTCAATTCTGTTGTCTGTTTTCCTGGAATCTGGAAATCCTGAAATTTAGAATACCTGGGGTCCTTACAAGCCAAGTGAGGGAGAAAGATAGAAGCCTGATTTATTTTTTGTCTAGAAAGTCTAGAAGACTTTGCTTTCAATTTTCCCTTGTCGTATTTCCAAAGAACAGTTGGCCGCCAAATATATGCTGTCCAGGTAGGCAGTTTCAGCATCTGTACACTTGTTTGTCTGATAAAGATGAAGTTCGTCTGATAAAGAGCATCAAAATATTCTTTCTAGGGTACTTAGGTGTACTCAATCAAAAATTTCAACCTAAGTTCTCACGAGTAAAAATAATAATCATCATCATCATATTTTGTAAAGAAAAAATTAGTAGAAGAGTGATTAAAACATAACCCAAAAATTCCAGATCCAAGTTTGATTTCACAAGCCTCTGTGATGTAGTTTGAATTTTATCCCTTTTTTTCCTTTCATCAGTGAGCGCTTTTCTCTGTTTCTTACTATTAACCAAATTCCTGTGGGGTCAGATAGGCCATCGGACTTGTGATTCCACCACCACCCACCCACACCTGTAACTCATGTATTAAAAAATAATACAATCAGACAACACAAAAGAACAAATAATATAAATATTTGCTCTGAGATTTTGACCTTTTTGCGTTTTTCATTCACTTTATACATTTTTGTTTCTTTTCTCTCTCTCCACTGATAGTTTCCTTTGCTTGCTGATGTCTCTTGTCCTTTATAGTATATTTTGCTGACACTATTGTCAGTTCAATTTTTCACAAATTCATTCAGCACTCATTTACTGCTGTTAACTTTCTTAGGACAGAATACAGCTGCAAATACCAATTAGCTGCTCTCTCCTTCCTAATTCCTTCAGAGTAGTTTATTATATGCTTATCCCCTTCCTGTCTCCTTCCTTCCACATTTCATCACATCTTTCCTCCTACTACTTTGTTTCCTCCCATTTCTCTTTCTTTCAGCATAATGGATTCTTTAATATTCATCTCTGCTTTGTGCTTTTTGTGACTACCCATCTTATTGAAATACTGACTGAGAAGACATCGAAAGAATGACAAAAATAATCACAAATCTTGATGGAAGTGTTGGAAGTAGCACACACCNAAACATATATATATACATATATATAATTAGGCATTGCAAGATTAATTGAGTCTGTACATTTTCTATATAAGTCTGTGCAGAAAAAATTGAATTTTTTGGACTACTGTTGTTGTGGTATTAATGTGTCATAGGAATGCAGAAGAAAACAGTATACACACTCATGTGTACTCACACATGCTTTGTTAGTTATATAGCTCAAGAGTAGAGTATACTCAAGGAAATGTAATGCTGAAGAATCAAAATTCTCTGGTAGTAACTATATTTGTTCAACATTTCACGATTCCGCCAAACCAACATGTTTCTTTATCTTGTGCTATGGTGTTTCCAAATTGCTTCCATTCATATGATGGGAAAGATTTTAACTTTGTTTGACAAGACAATTTTTTACGAGAGTTATTAAGATCAAAGGCTTTTGCAGGGCTAAAAATAATTCAGATTATACACAAAATCTCCTGTGTATGTGTACTGTGGTTTTTTTATTCTCTACTGTGTCTCTTCCTCCCTTTTTTCTCTTCCCTCTTCTTTTTCCTGAGTGAGTGTGGAGGTGGGGGATGAGTGGAGGGATGGAGGAAGATGTTCTTTCAACTAAACATAATACAATGCAACAAACCAACATATTGCCAAAAGTAATGTATGCCTCTGTCAGTTTGCAATGCAGTTCCACTCATGAGGTTATAAAACACTGAAAATGAAAATGTAGCCTGAGGAAAAGTTTTGCATTCTGAGCTCAAAAGTAATCTCAGAGACAGTGGATATTAAAAAGACAACATACCACTTCTCTCTTTAGAAAAAGACAAGTAGAAGGTATGAAGTCACTGGGCAACCTATCTAGCAGAAATAGTTTATAAAGCTGAACACAACCCTTGAAGGCAGAAAGAAAAATGCTCCTGCCGTTATCTTACTGATTTCTTTGTGTTGCATGCGATACAGGCCAGCAGCACTGTGTCGGTCGAGCACAGATGGTGAGGTGCAATTGGTGATTTTTTTTTGAACTGACAACCAAAATAGCCAATTGCATACAGGGATACACCTCTGGGACACACACAGCTTTAAAAAAAGTTAGAAGGAAGACTGGGATCACTCTTTCTTCTTTTCACTTTCAAAGGAAGTAAGGCAGTCCTGGCTCTCTCCCTCTGGGGGTCGGGATGCCCTGCCTGCCCAGGCCCTGGGCCTTCATGGGAGCCTTCATGGGAGGCCCGCCTGGCCCGGTGACTCCCAGGCTGGGAGAGGGGATGATGTGTCCCCATCCTGGTCCGGACTGGTTTTAGCAGCTGGAAAACACCCTGCCTCTCCCCCTGGGGTGGGGTGGAGCTGGCTCGAGGCCTGGTCGTGGGTCTAAGCCTTTTTCCCCAGCATGGGGAGGGGAGCCTGCAGCCGCTCTGAGCTGGGCCCACCCTGAATGAGACGGAGGGGTGGGGGCAAGGAGCCTTTCATCAGCTGTGCTGATTTGACACCTGCCTGAGTTTTTGCCCCATTCCTGTGGCTTTTGAAAAATCTTAGCTGCCACCCAGCAGAGATCACTGCAAGCCTGAGCAAGTTTTAACTCTTTCCTGCTAGGAGATGGGACTTCCAAAGCCCTGGCTCTTCCCAGAGTAAGAACAGACAAAGTGATGGAGCATAGAGAAGACTTAGCATAACACTCAGATGAAGAGAGTGAGAAAAAGATTAATTAGAAAATGGATTAAAGAGTTGCCTGTTGGCTAGACTTTCGTGTTTGAGCTATAGAAATGAACTCAATTGGTAGATTGTGCTTTAAATCATGGAAAAATATGCATTTGGAGAGATGATTTGTGGATTTTTAAGCAAAGGTATTTGTGATGAACTATACAATCCCATAAAATGCCTGAACAGAGAAAAAGAAATGAAAAGCTCCTGCACCAGTGAAAGAAGTGAGAAGACATCTCTGTTCCTTAAGATGAAAAGTCCTTTGCCTTGAAACTGCTTATCTTTAAAAGGTGACACCCCAAATGCCTGAGTTCCATGACCCATGAGCAATTTGGGAAACTGCTAATGGGAGAAGACCACATGGAAGCAGGTTTTCCCCGGGCGGCTATTTCTCTGAGAGTTCTGACCCACAAGAGAACTTTTCTAAGTTGTCAGTGGGAGAATTTCATAAAAAACAAGAGACTCCTCTCCCGAAGAATAGATGAAAGACTATATTTACATGGTGAAACTGACTAAATGTCACAGGTTTTTGTCTCTATGTTGTTTGTAAGAAAGTGAATACTTGTGGGGGGAGGAGAAGAGTTTTGAAAGTTTCATTTTTTTTCTTTCTTTTCCATACTGTGTGTTAATAAAGTACATGTTTGCCTTTAAGTGGAACCTATTTCACCTTTTTCTCCCAAATTCCTATTTCCCAGTTAGCAAATAAAATTTGATGAATGTAAAAGCACCACAAGCACTTGTAAGAGATGTGTTTAGAGCTGTTTAAAAAAAAAGGAAAAGGAAAAGAGGAATGAAAAGACCTTTTTTCCTCCTCTTTTCAATCTGCAAAGAGGTGAAAAAATAGATCACATTTATGGGGGAAGATGGATTTTTCTTTCCCTTGTCCTGGCCCTAAGTATTTCAGGTTTATATAACCTGAACTAATAATTCTCCGAATCCACTTTGCAGAGAGCAGACCATGGATCCTGTTAGGTTTTTCAGCTTAAAAGAAATTTTAATTTCCAAGACAGCCAAAAACTGTTGGCTAAACATTACCTTTCTAGGCTTGCTGAACTGGACTGTTTTTCTAGATTACAAATTATTTTTAGGGATATTTTTCTTTCACTTACTAATAGTCAAATAGCTGCAGTGAGAATGGCAGGTAACAATAAAAGCAACTTTGTCACAGATTTACTGACAACAGCTGCCCATATCATCTGTCTTATTTGACTTATACTGAATGTAATATAAAAAATAATATGTAATAAAAATTAAAAAGCAGTATCTCTTCAACATTTAGCAAAGAAGTTAGCATTCACATTTACCTCATGCAAGAGTATGTGAGATACAGATGAATCTATCTGTACTGAGACAGGTACTATCTCAGATGTGCAATTTTAGCACATTGTTTTTTCCAATGCCTCCCTCTGATTTCTGTCACGTCAATACTCTGTACACACTGAACCCACTGTATGTAATATGGCAATTATAAAGGCATTTCCTCCAGCTATGCTAATGAAAGAGTTGCAACTAAATTGAGTATTGGTATAAATCTGTAATAGTTAGCAGAAATATGACTGACCTCATAGCTGAATGTGACTACAAACAGGAACAAGCCAATTTGACAAAATGTGGCACAGCCTAGGGGCTCAAGACTGCTTGAACATCAGTGCCTGGTGAATGTCTACTAGGAGTCTGGCTACAGAGCGTAAGATACATCTTACTGACTTAATTTACAGACTGGTTTAATTTTGCCACACACTACAAGGGTTTCTAACTCTCTGTTGCCTCTGAATGTGGGAGGTTCAACTTGTGGGAGTTCAGAGCTCAGGCACTGAATGAAGCTGAATGATCCTGGGGTTGGCTGTGTTTGTTTTCAGTAGGCCTGGGGTTTGGAGCTACGTGACACCTGCTGAAGCTCAGGATCACCCATGATAGCTGTGATAACAGGTGACCACAATAAAAGGTAGGAAGGCTTGAAGCAGGCTATGTAATGAGGATTGAGAAGGATTGTGCCCATGATTTTAAATAAACAGGAACTATGGTGTGTGATACTGATACTCAATTATAACCAGCTTATTCAAGAATTGGTAGCATTCATCACGTTGTTAGTATTGTAAATTTGTACTGTCGTAGATAGGATTCACACAGCTTGGGGCCTTGTACCTTCACCTATTGTTTTCCCTGTGTTATGATAAATTTTCAGCAACACTTGATTAAAACTGCCAATTTGTTGGGTATAAAGAAAATCTCTTGACACTACCAGGACTAATTACGTTGTCCTTGCCAAAGGGATAGTTGAATAATTGCATGTGATTATTGCACAGCTACAGTGCTTTTCATGTCAGTGGCAATGCAATGAAGATTGATTCCCTTTAATTAATCATTCAAAAGTAGCCCCTTGTATCATTCCTCGAATACGAGCAAAGATATTCCTACATCTTTCTTCCAAAAGGATCCTGGATGCAATTGGTTCCCTGATGAAATAACATTGCAGTGCATGTGTGTGTGTCCTAGATAGGAGGGCCTGTTTTGTAATTATTTGGTGATGCTTCTCTCCTTATTTTTCTTCTTACTCTTGAACATTCATTAAAATTCTAAAAACCACAAGCATAAAAACATAGTGGAAAAAGTTAACATTTACTACTTGAACTCCAGGCATTTCATTGTAAAGAGTCATCAGGTCTTATAAGCTGAATTTATTTTTATTTATCTGCTGCTTCCCTACCTTTTCAAATCAAATGGCCTGTAGGATCATGCAGTATTAAATGACAATATTCATTATTTCAAAAGTATTTATCTGAGCAAAATATGTAGAAGTCAGTGGGTTACATCCTGCTATAACTGCTGATCCACTACAATATTTTCATTTGTGACAAAAGTTAACGAGCTCTATCTTTTTCTTTTATATATCTACGTTTCATTAAGTCTATAGCGTTCATCTATAAGAAAACTGATTCTTCATTTAATTTTCTTTCTATATGGATACCAAAATCTCAGATAATCTAATGGGGTGGTATCTTTTAAATGGATTAATCAATTATGATATCTGATACCATGACATACTTCTTATCAAAAAATAGCTGTATAGGAGTTCTTTGGCAATTGTAAAGTTATTTCAGAGACCATCACTAAAATTAAAATTCACAAAGTGCAGAGGTAACAACCATTTAGATTTAGAAGTATAATTCATGACTATTTATAACCAAAATTTTACATTATCTGAATAAAATTCAATTTTAAATTAACAATGAACATGTTTTTATTGTATTATAAAATATATGTATATCTTATGATTAGTAATAGGAAGAAATAGACTGATAGAGAGCTACACAAAATCATAAATATCCATGAATTGTAATTGTTCTGACACATTTTGTAACTCACAATTTGAAAAAAAAAGTCCATCGCCAAGTTTATCATCAAAACCTGCAAATGGGTTGTTCGCATGTTTCCTCTATATTTATGCACAACTCAAACAGAGTACCACAGCTGGGCTGGTGGACATGGCCATGCACAGAAGGTATGCACCTAAAATATCAAATCCAAATAATTTTTTACAGTTTTATTTTATTACCTACGTGCATTGGATAGTATTCAGCATATGTTAGCAAGTATGTTCAATGACAATGCCTATTGCTTGTTGGAGGATATGGGTATAGGAAGGAAAGGAGTTCATGGATTTGCAAAGTTTCCATCATTTGATTTAGAGGGATCTGCTGGGATAAGGATTTAAGTCTCAGTCAAATAACTCAGATTCTAAAAGAAATTTTTTATGGAAAAGTTGTTTATGAAATTTAAAATTTTCCCATTGCCAAATACAGTCTCTATACCAATGTAGTCATGGACAAGTCTCAAAACTGCAACTGAAAAAAACAAAATGTTTTTCTCTGTCCTAGAGGAGGTCCTTCACAGACTTGGTAACTTTAGCAGGCCAAGAACTAGTATCTGAACTTCTGTACACATTCCTCTTCCCAATCACTATCAGGTAGGATATAGTTTGGCCAAGGGAGATTTTCAATGTAATGAAATGTAAGCACAGAGCGGTACAGAGACTTGGAAACACCCATTCCTTGACTTGTGATGAGGATCCCACAAGTCCACACTTGTGCACAGAATCGTGAAGACACCATTCAGAACAGATTCTTTTCTAACACGTCCACTCTCTGTAACAAAGATTAGAGGTACCTCCTCTTTAAAACAAACAAACAAAAAAAGACAGGAGTTTATGCCTTTGGGAACAGTAAGGAGAAAAATAAAACCATAATAGAAAGTGTTAGATTTTTTTTTAATTAGAAACAAGCGCTTGGACATTTTCTATGTCATGCCAGAAAGAAAAGCAAAGTTTTATTACTGTATTTTCCAGTTTACCAAACTGTCTCTCTGAAGAATGTATTTAGTTGAAGGAGGCACAAAAGAGTGGTAACAGTAAATGCAGATGTTAAGAATTCCACTGGATTTAAGAAGCTGAAGCATTGATTTCATTCTTGTAAAAGCTGGATTCTCTATGTGCTGATTGCACATTCATTCCTCAATCTTTATATGTTTAAAGTATGAAAAAACTTATGACCTTAAATTTCTCTTGTAAATTGTTGAGCATTTGTAACAGACAATCACAATTGGAATTCTGTTAACACTAAGAAAAAAAGAAAAAAATTAACTGAAGCCACAGCAGGAAATCTCACCAGAATGCAAGAGCATATTTTGTACTAGGAGATGTTATACTACCTGTAAAGTCAAAATTTAGAATAGGATCTTGGGTTGACTAAAAGGTCTGCAATAATTAATATCAAATCCTCTCTTTTTATGGAGAACTACAACTTTCAACTGGATTGCCTGACAAATTGTGCTGAAATAAAATGATTTTGGGTTTTTTTCAGCTTGTTGCATAAAGGATTGTCATGGTACAAGATCCCAGTTTTTGTTCTTTCTGGACAAATGGAAGCTCAAAGTAAAATGAAAACACAAGCAGTTCCATTTAATTAGGTATACATTTTTGGTGGAAAAGAATGAACCTCCATACAACTGCTGTGTTTCTTTCAGAAGCATGTTACCAAGACTAACAAGGCAATAGCTTCAACATAGTGAACTCAGATCACACATGTAAGAGCTGATGCAAATTTATCTGCAAATGTTTATTTCTGCATAAAGCTCCAAACTATATTTTTCTTGTTCCTGATTACCAGGGTAAGTATTAATTCTTTAATACTAAAAGTCCAGGGTTTTTACAAAATATTTTTATATATGTAAGTCAAGACATTGTAGTAAAAATTCTATCCGTTGTTGTAAAATGAAAAACAGCAAATGAAGCTATGAAAGAAGACTTCTCTGTTCTTTAAATGTTTACATTGTGAGTGTGGATCCCCGTTATGCTACTGCAATCTCTGTTACGGTGGGATGGGTCCCTGTTATAACTGTTTTCATCACTAGCATGAGTAAGATGAAAGTGGCATTTTCCGTATTGTACAGCCGGGAACATGTTGGTTTGCTTTACACCCTGTAAAGCTGCTGCTGTTCAGGGCTTTGTGCACCTATAACCCAAGTCCTGAGTTATGGGCAGTTCATCCATGTTCCCTCTGCCATTCCTTCCTCTGCAGGAAGAAGACTAGTCACTCTCCTCCTACTCCAACATGGTGTCCCTCCCATGGGAGACAGTCCTTCCCAAACTTCTACAGCATGGGTTCTTCCCATCACCTACAGTTCTTCACAAACTGTGCCAGCATGGGTACCTTCCATGGATTCCAGTCCTTCAGGAACAGGCTGCTACAATGTGGAACCCCCGCGCGTTCACATGCCCTGGTGAGAGACCTGTCCAGTGCAGACTCTGCTCTCCCTAGATCCACAGGTCCTGCCAGAAGCCTGCTACAGTGCGTGCTTCCCATGGGATCACAGCTTCCTTTGGGCATCGACCAGCTCCAGCACAAACTCCATTAGGGGCTGCAGGTGGATTGCTGCTTTACTACGGACCTCCATGGGCACAGTTGTCTCGCCGCGTTTCTCACCATGGACTGCAGGGGAATCTCTATTCTGACACCTGGAGCAGCTGCTCCCCTACCTTCTCCACTGACCTTTGTATATGCGGAATTCTTTCTCTTATACAATCTCATTACTCTCTTCTCTGTCTACAGTTTGCTTCTGTGCAATAACTTTATTTCATTCTTAAACCTGCTATCCAATTGGCACTGCCACTCTCACTGATGGGCTCAGCCTAGCCCAGCAGTATCCTGAAGCCAGCTGGCACTGGCTCTGTTGGACATGTGGGGAGCTTCCAGTAGCTTCAAACAAAAGTCACTCCGTAAAGATCCTGCTGCCAAAACCCTGGCATGCAAATCACAAAATCACAGAATCACAGAGTCAATTACATTAGAAAAGACCTTTCAGACCATCAAATACAGCCTGTGAGCAATGACCACCTTGACAACTAGACCATGGCACTGAGTGCCACATCCAGTCTTTTCTTAAACATCTCCAGGGACAGTCACCACATTATTGCTGATACAGACCGGGATGCTGTTGGCCTTCTGGGCCACCTGGGAACAACTGGCTCATATTCAGCTGATGTTGATCAGGACCGCAGGTCCTTTTCCACTGGGCTGATTTCCAGCCACCCTGACCTGAGCCTGTAGTTCTGTATTGGGTTGTTATAACCATAAGACCTGGAATTTTAGCCTTGTTGAACCTCACGTGACAGGTCTCAGCCCATTGACCGAGCCTGTCCAGTCCCTCTGCAGACACCTCCTATCCTCCAGCAGATCAACACTCCCACCCAGCTTGGTGTCATGTGAAAATTTTCTAATGGTAGACTTGATCCTCTCATCCAGGTCATCAGTGAAGATATTAAATGGGACTGTGCCCAATAAACAGGACTGTGTCCCTGTGGGACACCACTAGTGACCAAACACCAACTGGATGGCCCACTACATTGAAAACTGTACATTGGAAAGTGGAAAAACAAGCCAGAATTCCTTTGATATGAATGTCTGTGTTCACCAGTTGGCTAAAAAGCGTCCTTTGCTCTCTCTTCCTGGTTTCATAGATCTTGGAGGTTTTGGCCTGTCAGTGGCCTAATTTCCACAGAGGAGGCAGACAGGGTCTCTAAACATGTTATTCTGCTCCATGTGGTCAGCAAAATCTCCTGGCCAGAGGAAATAGCTGCAATGGGAATGGGATGATTCACCCCACTTATCCCTCAATGATGCTTTCATGAACTAGGTACCCTTTTACCATACAGATGTTGTACTATAGTGAGTGTTTCTGTGGCTCTGAGTATGCTGAGCTTTTCCAGAGGTTAGACATCTCTTCAATTTACCTCCAGATGATAATGCAGACCAGCAGACACTGAAAGTTTGCTTTTGAATATTGGGGGAATTTTCTATATGATCACTTATTTGCATTAGACATCCAAGAAAATTTTGGGGAAAATGGAAAAATAAGTAATGGATTAACATATAAAACACAATTTTTTTTATTTGCTTCTTAGAATAAAGAGAATTTTTTGCTAGGATGTATTGTAAGTGTCAAATCAAGTGCCCTAGAGTGGAAGAAATAGAGGTTTAAAAAGCTGGCTATGCTTTCTCTAATTAATTTTCTATCTGCTTATAATAAGGGAATGACAGAAAATAAAATTCTTCCACATTCTCCATTAAAACAAACTTGGCAACTGTTGCTGAAATGTATTCTGGAGCCAATTAGATCAATATTTCCATTTAGAAAGAACATAGTATATGTCAGATAACAACAAAAATATCTGGTTTTGACCTTATATTTACAACTTTGTGCCAAGTTCTGAATACGACATACCTAATAGCTTTTTGTACCAGACTTGGAATGACTCCCACAAAAAGGTCAGTTTCTGACCTTGCCACAGCAATGGGCCTCTGCTGACTTCAGTAAAATTATTCCTGGTTTACACCAGCAAGTAAGGTCAGAATCAAGACACCATTTTAAGAGAAAAATGTGCTACAGGAAATACTGTAAAAACCTGCTGTCTCAGTGACAGGTTTGAAGATACTCCAAGGTATTGCAGGCAGGGTATCTGAAGCCAGTTTCTGTGACTGGTTTGGGGATCATAAAATCAAATGTTCATTATCATACTCCAAATGAGGTGTCTAATAAAATACAGGTGTAAATCTGCACAACTAGTTTTGTAAATAGCTTTTTACATCAACTGAGCTAGCTGCATCAAGCTTTGGCTTAGGAGACGTGGACCAGAGGTGCAATATATGGCATTTAACAGACTGTGACTGAAGAATGTTCAAGCTGTCAGCCATGAGAGCAGACACACCTAGGAGAGGAAAAACAATCTATGAAAAGCTCAGACAGGGGTGCAAGAATCCTAAATTTCCTCTGCACCATATCTGCTGCTAAGTCTCTTGGCATGGGTTGTTGGCTCAGGGTTACCACAATGCTGATGGCACCCTGGTACTGCCAATCCATGCACACCTGGAAAACTAGTGGTGACGTTAATATTTGTGTCTCATTCTTACACAAGGATCTAGTCTCTTTATGAAGACGAGCAGACTAGAACAGAAAAAAAATTCATTATTAGCCTAAGATTTTGCAGTGACACCATTCAGAACAGGAAGTATTGTCTCCCATTATTGGCTCTCCAGTATTCCGATTAGGTCCTATTAAAATACCTATGATAGGAACTCATGTCACAAAACCAGCAATATCAAGAAGAACTTAGTCACAACATCACAAGTCTGTGTGTCACACAGTACCTAACAAGTGATTTTTCACCGCATGAATCCTCACGTTTCTATGCTGAATAAAAATCATTTGCAGAATCATTTGATTGATTCTGTGTTGAGAAAAAAAATCAGACTTGGTAAAATGGAAATGCTCAGAACAGATAAATTTTTTTATAAAAAGGTGAATAGCAAAATCACTGAAACAGCTGCCGTACAGTTTTGTAAGATGACTACAAAAAGAAAATAAATTGTAAATGAGAAAATCTTATTCAAGAGAAAGAAATGTTTCATGTGTGTTCTACAGAGCATTGTTTTCCAGAGTTTAAAAGGAAAACGTCTGACAGTAATTCTTCCTTGTATAGTCTGTTATCTAACTATTAAAATCTTAGAATATAATTAAAGATTTAAAAATACTACTTTATGCTACATGGTTAAAATTACACCATATCTGGCAAAGGATGTAATCACAAATTTCCCTATTTAATTAACATATGCATTTATCCAACAATTTAAAATTAGAATCCAGTGCTACATATTGATCTCCTATTAATATATATGCTCTAATACAGTGACAGTCTTTCAAAAATCAACCACAGAGACCTTTACAATATATGACATGGTTTAAACTTACTTTATTTAATGCCAGAGAGAATTTGCATTTCATATCTCATCCTTTTATGAAGCTGCTGTAAATGACTTAGCTTAGCTTTTAGATTTCAGACTAATTTCATGTCAATTTGATCTCAGTCTTACGTTGATGAGGGATATGAAATATTTCAATTTCAATCTTATGTTATTCTTAGATTTTGTTCAGAAAAACTGACACTTATCATGTGGAATAACATGTCAGAAATGTGGGATGTTTAAATTCATGGTTTGTGAATTTAGTAAAGATGTGAAATAAAGTATATGATACATTATAAAGTTACAGAAAAATGTTAGTGACACCTAATGACAAAATGTAAATGAGACTGAATTTTTTACCACATACCTGAAGTTGACATCCTGCTGGGATGAGAACCTTTTCATGATATG
>VZDJ01000119.1:1015901-1071866 GCA_008694505.1 Cyanoderma ruficeps | reverse complement strand
GATATGATATGATATGATATATATTTTCATGGTAGAACCTTTTCAGGATATGCTAGATCTTCAGAAAAAAGTTCAAGGCACTTTCAAATACCTTTATTGCTCATGAGCCAAAAGTGAAAGCGGTTTTCAGATGAAGAAATGAGTTTTCTCTACAATTCTAAAAAGAACAGTCCTACAAAACAGAGAAAAAATTAATTACATAAAAAAGAAATAACATATATGAAATGCATTTTAATTTGCCAACTAGAAAATAATTAAATAGAATAATATTTGTTTTGCAGTTGCAATGGTTACAAAATAGTTATAAATGGTGTTTTGCCTTGGTTTCAAGGAGAAAAGCATCTTTCTGTCAAACTCATTGACTGGATAAGCCTTCATTAAAGTGCTGCCCACTTCAGTGGAATACTTGCCTCAAATTTCAATCAGTGCCTTCCGATCAACTGAACTTGAGAACAGTAAAACATCTAGGGCATCAGTGGTTTCTGTAGCACAGTGACAAGTTCAAATTTAGGTCAACCCATGTTAAAGCTTGGGGTTTTACAAATACTTTAAGCTAAATGTTAAAATAAAAAGGAACAAATTTATTTTCTTCCTCAGTGACTAGCATTCTATATGTGTTAGGTGTTCTCTCCTGAAAGTTTTTCAGTATAACATGCTCCAATATCTAACTAAAGATGTTTAATTTTCCACTAGCCAAAGGAATACTTGCATGTGCTGAACCCTGATTCTGTTCTTAAATTTGCATAAGCTACATTTAGACAAAGCAAATGTTTAAGGAATAGGCAGCACTTCAGCAGTAAATTGACAACTTCAAATTCTGCTCTCAATTACACTCAGAGTTAATCTCATTCTCTGTGCATTTGACAGGAGACGCAGTCCCAGTTCTACGTTTCTAAAGTCGTTTTTGCCATAGCACAACTCACTTCCCAGTGAAGTTGCTTCTTGGTTTTATCTGTATGAGAAAAATCTATGCTGAATGCATTACCTTTTTTCAGGCATACCATCTCAATGTAAAAGAGTTAGATGGTGTATTATTTTATTAAACATAATTATATAAAAAATCACGAGACATAAGATTGCAAGATTCTACATTTTTCTTTCCATGAACAAATATTTCTTGGCATACCAGCTTAGCCAACCCTAACGGGGTTTTTTTTTCTTTCTGACTGTATCAATTCCAGAATATAAAAAACCCACAAAACAAACAAACAAAAAACCACCCCCAAAACAAACAAACACCCTTCCCCCCCAAAAAAACCACCCCACAACAACGAACAGTGCTATCTGCTCTCCTTTTCAGTGAAAGACTAACTGTGACCTTTAAGGAACCAAATACTTCAAGTCTTCCCATCTCTTGTTTATGTAAGCTGTCCCACAGTCTGGAATCTCTGCCCTACATTTCTGAAAGAAGAAGACAAATATGTTTGTCCTGCACAGGACAGGTTCCTGGTTCCCCATCAAACTCAGATGAGGATCTGCAACAGACTTCTGGAGAAAATCGGGTCCAGACCTGTGTCCTCTTGATCTCATCACAGGGATTTTTCTCTATGTCATTCTTTTTCACATGAAGGACTTATTTTACCTTCTCAGGCTCCTTTTTTTCCTGAAATTGTCTGAATAAAACTTAAAGAGCTCACAGTTCAACTGGTCCTCTTGCACAGAAGCCAGCTGCCCTCCTGCTGTTGCTTATAGCTACCCTCATCATCCTAGGCATTATTCAAAATCCTTTGAAATTGTATTGTATTTTAAGGGCAAATAATTGTTATTATTTTTTACTGCTCTTTTTTTTTCTATGCCTTGTCACATGGGTATGAAAAGCATGCTATGTATCATTTAGACTCTTTCTTAGTGACTAATTATGTTGTTGGTATAACAGTACCTCCTGCAATGGGTCAATTAAATCCTCTATCTGTTGCACTAGCGCCTTAAGAACCTGTGCTTTTGCTTCCATGCTATACCTACACCATATAATATTCAATACCCTTTGTCCCTGCAAAAATTAGTTTTTTCATTTCAGTAGCATGGCACTTTTACTATTGTGCAGCAATTTGATAATAGATATATTGAACTAACTACAGAGGGTTGAATATAGCAAAAATACTGGTTTAAGTATTTTACACAAACAGTTATTTAATTGTGCTAGTTACCAAGACTTTTTTGTTCATATTAACATCTATTTTCATATTATACCAAGCCATTCATGTGTTAACAAGTATGCTCACTTTGACTCTGTACTAGTTATTGTTTCTGTCTTCTTCTTCTTCTCCTGTTCTCAGAAGTTCTGGGCATCAAACCAGAATACAGAAACCATACTTAAAACTCAGGTAATTAATTGTAGATAGCAAAAAACTGAAGTTGAAGAATGCCTAAATTATTGATTTAAAATAGTCTACAATATAAGGACATCAAACTATTGTAGTGTGTCCACAGGAGTGCAATCAAGATGGTAGAAGGCCTCAGGGACAGGACTTTGAAGGAGCAGCTGAGGTCACTTTGGCTTGTTCAGCTTGGGGAAGAGAAGGACCGCCTTACAGGCTACATCTTGCTCAAGGAGAAACAGCACAGGTTCAGACACTGATCTCCTCTTTCTGCCAATCAGAAATAAGACAGGACTTAGAACAAAACTTTTTCAAGGGAAGTCTAGATTAGACAGTAGGAAATGGTTCTTGACCGAGACGTTGGTTGGCCCCTGGAACAGATTCCAATGGAAGTGGTCATGGCAATAAGCCTGTCAAAGTTCAAGGAGTGGCTGGATGATGCCCTTATGGTTTAGTTTTAGGTAGTCCTGAGAGGAGCAGGGTGTTGGACTAGATGATCCTTGTGGTCCCCTTCCAACTTGAGATACTCTATGATTCCTTGATTTTGCAATTCTAACACTTAAGGTGATAAGTCAGGTTCTTCCATAAACTCTGCAAGCCCTCAGTAATTTAATAGTATATACATATAACCGTATGTGTGTACATGCTCCCACTTTTGCTTGTACTTAATTATAGATATGTAAGTGAGCCCTTGATTTGAATAGGACTAACCACAAATTTAAGCATCTGTTTAAGTGCTGCACTTGGGACTGAACACATAGAAATGAGGATAAAACCCACAGAGTTTAATTTACTCCCTTCTGAAGCCAGTAAGATTCTTGCAACTGCTTATGGTGAGAGCTGGATCAGATCCAAGCCTGGATGAAGTGCTCAGCATGAGAAAGCCACTGAAATGTGCAAGGCTTCATAACTAAGAACATATCTGATGGAAAGTGACATTTTCTGATGTATAAGCATGAGATTGTGCAAAATCTGTGACACTGAAAGACTATTATCTATAGTCATGTATTATCAAAGGAAAAAAGTAGCAAGCATTGTGGAAGTGAGGCCTCTGAGGCTATATAGAAGAGAGAAAAATGTTCAAAAATGAGGCAGTGCATTACATTTAGGAGGCAAAAGTAACAAAACAAAGTCACTTTTCCTAAAATCGCACTGCATTAAACACTAGTCTGGGGTGTTTTGTTTAGCTTTCTTTTTCTTCCAGCTGAGCAATTTTTGAGCCATTCCTGAATATTTAAAAATACAACATTCAAGTGTTAAATGCAAAGTCATATTTTTCAAGTGTATAACCCTCTGGTAAATGTTAGCAGTCTCCAGAAGACAGAAATATTTTGCAGCCTGCTCCTCAAGAACATATCCGTGAAAAGATTGGATATTTCAGTGGTTTGTTTGCTGCACCCTGGCTGCCAGAGATGACCACATTCTTAGAATTCTTCATACAATGAGTCAATCTTGAAAAGGAAAAAAAAAGGTCTGTATAGGAATACATAACCAAAAGCTTTTCTTTGCTTCATTTTGGAAAACATCTTCCCTTACCGTTATCTGCATACTTCATCCTTCCTCGTCTCATCTGATCATTTTTTATTCAAAATTTTTTCATCTGGCACTTGAAGTCCATCAGGGTAAGTGCAATTCATTAGAGGAGCTGTTTTCCTTTAGCTAAATTATCAAGTAGAAGAAAACATAGAATAAGTCCTGATTCAGGACTAGTTCTGAAAAACAGCAAAGTTGTCTGGAGCTGATGTGCATCATTTGAGCTTAGAGAGTCCATGCACATGAATGGATATCATACAGCAAACTAACAATAAAATATGAACTACAGGTCATTGAACATTGTTATTTTTCTATGAAGTAGTTGATTTTTAATACTAGAAATAATTTTGCCCCATTAAAAAATGTTCAACACAATCAAGACAATCTCTTTTCCAGTTTTACATATTTACACCAGGAAGTTACTTCTAATCCAGTCACAATATACAAATTATTTAGCACCGGAGTGGCCTCAGAAAGGGGCTAAGTGAAAGCAAATTTAAGAAAATTTTCTAGAAAAGTTCCTGTCATTCATTGCAGACTGGAGGTCAGAGGAACAAAAATTTTTTCATATAGTAATAGAAGATATAAAGATATACTCTTTCTATTTTCCCTGAATAATGGTATTTACAGTATCAGTTATTATCACTCCAAATTTTATCTTATCAGATTGCTGTGCATGCATAATGATTGAACTACTCTGTCAGCTGTGGACCCCAGCCTCATCCTAAAGGCTCATTATAGAATATGGTGTCCACAGATTAAATATCAAAACTGGATTAATAACTTGATAGTAATTTCCCCTGTACCTCCATTTTCTTATTTGTGGATATATCTGAATTGTTGATCTTATTAAAATTTAAAAAACTAACTAACTTTTGTTAGTTTCAACATATGTTTTAATGCTGATTTCTACTTTGGTAAATCTAGGAACATAAGAAAAAATTATTTAGAACTAGAAATTTTTTAAAAGAATGGTATTTTAATTGTTGTTTTTTTTTCTTAAGATGTATGTCTTGGAGAAGCCTTGCTTAAGCTGAACTGTGTAACAACATATCAGTGAACTTTAAGGCTGGACATGTGCTTGTGAATAACCACATTCCCAGGTAGTAGGACCTAAGCAGAGGCACAGGCTAAGGAAAGATTTTATTCTAAGCAGTGGAAATGCATAGACAAACTCTTGTACTGTGACTTGTAGCTGTTGTTCTTGCTTCTATTGACTTTTATAAGTGGAAGTCCCATGCCACAAAAACCACCTTTTTCTTACTAAGAAGTCAAAGTCTTGCTGACTGTATAACAGTATATATTCCTCAGTGGCTTGTACATGCTGTATACCTTCCTCAATAAGACAAACTTTCAAATCAGAGTTTATGTAAAATATTTGTATTAACAAAGTCTCCCATTTGTAGCACTACTTACCAAACTTTGCTAATGAACCATGCAAAAAATATTTTGCAGCCCAGCCTAGCCCATGCTATGGTAATAACTGTTTGGTGAAGGTTTGCCTCGTTTCTGGGGGATAACAGGGTGTTGTTTTCTTCCCTGTTTCTATCTCTGCTGTCTTCATGCAGGGTTCCCCAAATGGAGATTGTGCAGCCAGTCCAGCAGAAAAGCTTTAACTTGAGAATGGTGCAATGGTGCCCAGGTATGTGATATCTACACAACTTGCCCTCCAGCTATGAAGTTGTGTCCTGAAAGCTGTTTTGTGAGGAAGCAAATCCTGCCTCTCACCTCGCTGCTGACATGGAGTGAAACAGGAGAAATTACATGAAGAAAACCTATGGATGACATTCTCCTCCAGCACTTGACTGAGATGAGGGGGAGCTCAGGTGCTCTGGGGCAATATGATTAAGCAGATGCAATCCACATGAATGAAATGTAAATCTCAGAGGGAGTTTATTCAGGATTGTGGTGCCAGTTTCATGCTGATTTTGTGCCAGCTGGACTTTTCAAGTTTCTCTACAAACACCGCAAGTACCAGTGTTAAATCCCCACAATGAAATGTGGTGTCTCACAAAGCTTTTGAGAGGTTTGCCAAGTAACCTCTACAGGGTTATTCTTAAATGTGTACAGCTCGATGTCTTACTAAAAAGGGGACACTTAATTCAAATTAACTTTCCTGATATTAAACAGATTTCAGTATGCTGAAGTCCAGAATGTTTTCAATTATGCCAGTTTATTTTCTGATGCCAGTGTTTTACAACTATTCAGACATTTATTCAAAGGCACAAAAAGCATTGCTATTCATACAGGTTGAGACAGCAAAAAAAGAAGTGAGATATGCCACATGTTCAAAGAATATAGTCCTAGTCCACTTGGTTTGCAGTCACAGTTAGTTTTAATCTCTGCAGCATTGAAATTCAAAAATATAAGAAATTTTGCCCTACAAAGTTGTCCTGTTCTGAAAGAGTCTAATTCAGCATTTTAGTTTTGAATCACTACAATCTGCTGCTATTACTTGGAGTTTTTCAGAGTATTTTACAGAGTTTTTTGTGCAAAATCATATCTGACAAAACTAATGTTATGCTTTGCATCTAAAAGATCACATTTACTGTTTTCACTGTGGCCACCCTTTTCTCTCATGAGCTGAAGGTCACCTAGGAAACATTCTTGTTTATAATTAATAAAAAAATGGGTGACTTATTTTTTAAGACGTATTCCCCTTGTAATCTGGCTTTCATGAACTGCACCTGCTCCAGCTTTAGAATCATTGATCAATCGTGTGCAAACACACAATACTTTACACAAATGTGCATAAAAAGGTAGAGCAATCAGACAGTTTCCTTTTAAAAACACGATCTGTTCTTCTGGATTTGCTCATGAATACCTCAGGTGGTATTGTACGAGCAAACTCACAAATAAATTGGATTTACTGTTTAGCCCAGGCAATAATTCCTTTTCAGGGTGCTTCATTTTCATTTAGTCTCTGGTTCAATTCTGTGCTGACAGTTTACATTAATGCAGCAATGTGTTAATTGAACATAAACCACAATACAAATGCAACATCTCTGTCCTGAAATTAATAACCATCATTTGTAAACCACATCATGTATTTTATTGTAGGAATAATTTACTGATGGGGCATTTTATGTTTAGCAGTGATTAAGAAACTGTGCAATTTACAACAGAAACAAACTGAGCCATATAAAATGGGTAATAAAATGTGTGTAGATGTATATAAATTTGTTGATATGAAACGCAAATTAAAAATTTAAATGCTTCTGTAATATAAGGCAAAGTAGAAGGGGCTTTTCTTATTATCCCTCAAACCAATATGCAACCCAATAAAAGATCCAAATTTACAGGAAGATTTGCTTTATATAAAAATAAACCTTTTCAGTAGATGGAAGCATCTGTTTCAGCCATTAATAACACGTGTAATGTATATGGTGCTTTGAACTAAACATTTCCATTATAAGTGAAAGCCCATTTGCAGCGACAGAAGCAGTGCCTGGGTGTGATCAGTCATAATGTCACCCTAGCATACGATAGCTGCTGCAGAGTAGGAGCTTGGACATATGCTTCACCAGAGCTCTCTAATGTCACTCTCAAGCAGCAGGGGAGAAATATTCAGTGCACCTTGACACCATTAGTGTGGAAAGTAGCATAAGTTCCTATGATTTGCTTGGCAAGTGCACTAAGTGCTGGTACATGTTTATAAAAGTTAAGTTGCCACACTGAAACTTATTCTTGGCTTTGGTGTATTAGCATCTCTCACGTGTTCTCTCCTGATAACAGCAAAATGGCATCCTTTCCTCATTCTTCCCAATTCTTTCTTCTTTTTAAAGGTTTGAGCAAAAGCCAATTATAAACAGAGGTTTAGGAAGAAGTCTTTAAGTTTTTAAAATGAATGAAGGAAAGCCCGCACCTGCATTATTGACCTTAAATACTGTTGGCTAATGTAGCGCAAAGGCATTCAGCAGATTTTTCACACCAAAGTTTTCTGGGCAGCATTCCAAAACATAGCAGGAGTTTAAAATGACCCCAAGTTTGTGAATGTGAATGGAGCCATTATAGGGTAATCGTCTTTCCCAAGCTTTAAGTTACATTTACCAGCTTAGACTGAGCTAGGGTTTTTTGTTGTTTTTTTTTTCTATATGAGAAGCTTTAGCTCCTTATAAAGTTAATTCTTCTGCAGGTTTGGTTTGTTGTTTGTTTTTGGTTTTTTTTTCCCAGTAATGCACAATGAAACCATTCCTAGTTTGTCTATGTAAGAAAAGTCGGCAATGGTTTGACAGATGCCAATATTACAGTGCTCTCTTTGATGAAAATTAAGAGATCATTTTAGTGCTCAGGCTTTCAGTATCACATTTACACCCCTTACATATAAATTTGGTGTGTGGCTTTGCTAATGCCCTACAGTGCATTATGAAAAAAATGTTGACTATGGGGAACTCACTTAGGGCTGGAACTATGAAATTTAATTGCAAAGCCCTCTACAAAATAATAATTTGAACTATTTCCTGGAACCTGTAAGGAGTAAAAAATACCTGGGTTGATGCTCTGTGTTCTTTAAAAGCCCCAGCTGCATGGGCCCTGTAAATGTAGGGGTTCCCTTTTCAGCATGACTCACATGGCTTATCTGCCTCCCTAATTTTGTATTTTGGAGCAGTGCTGAATCCAAGCTCTGCAGCTGGTAAGCTCCCAGGACCCCATAGAATCACACTGGAAGCCTGTCAACATAATTTCACAGAAATCATTATTTTTCTATGAAATGTATAATATGATCAGTTCAGTAGCTACCCTGAGAATACAATCCCTCAGAATGCCTGTACCACTCCACAGTGCATGCTGTGCTGTTTAAGCAAATTTTTTTTAAATAAAGCTTCTTTCTTAGAGTTAAATACTTTTTCTTTTCAGTATTAGGACTTCTCCTTATGAAGAAAGAGGGTATCCCTTTTTGTGGAGGTGAAAAGCCATTTTAAATATCTACATGAAAAAGTCATAACAAATTTCTGAAAACTGGAGATGTGTGAGGAGTAAGACCAGAGGATATTCTCCTCTTCATCTAAATCATGTGTAAGTGAAATTAATGTTCTTCATACTATAAAGTGATAAAACCATTACGTTTTTGTAGTTCAAGCTATTCCTATTTTTATGGAAGAAAATACAATGCCTATGAGAATAAAACGATATTTTAATGCTTGGCAGGTTTGCTTACTTTTCCTCCTTTTAGCTGAAAATCAGCAGCTAGAATTCATTGCATTACTAAAGCAACTACATTTGTCCCGAAGCCATGACTGAGTTTGGTAACCCAGTGAGAAGGGTGCTTCTCTCACAAATATGTAGGAAGCCCTCAGCCTGTCAAGCAATTAAGTGGACCTGAATAATCCTATGTAATTAAGCTTCTTATTGCATAATTATCTTTATTTTAAATGTTTCTTTTTATTAAACATCTGTTCCCTGCTGTAGATTTGAAAAGATATACCCATGCACACGATGAAAATGGTGCTCATGAGGCCATCACACATGGTGCTGCTGCTCAGTTCCTTGGCGACAAAGGTTGTAATTTGCTCCATCTTTGCATGCAAAAGGCAGGTGCTGTTGCATCCATGGCCTGCTTTGCCTGACCTCCACGCTCACTGCAGCTGCCTTTCACATTGTTACCCAGAGAAATAATTGTGTTTGAAAACCCAGCAGAGGATCATCATGCAATGAGGTGGGGAAGGGGCGCTCACAGTGTAAGCACTGTCAGAGCTCTTGGAGCTCTTCCTGGCAACCTGCTAGGCAATAAGAGATTAAAAATAAAAAAAAAAAAACAACAAAAGCAGCAACAAAAAAATCAGCCCAAGTAATAGAATTTCTTTTTTTTTTTCCCTCTGACATCAAATATTGCTTGGCTGCTGCTACAAAGAAGGCTGTTGAATTTCTGTTAAATATGTTATCATTTCACAGATATTTTCAATTTGTAGATTGTATATCTTCTTTTACAATACAGTACAATTGTATTAAATAGAATTACCCTCTCTTACTGGTTTTTAAAGCGGCGAGAACTAAATGTAGGAATTATTTTCCCCTTGGTCTTATATAGTACATTTGCTACTGACTGTGGATTTCTATAATTAGTTTCTCTTTGTTTTCAACAAAAATCACATGGAATACTGTGTATTGTGCTTGGCAGCTCTAAAGACCATGGTGAGGGCTTCCATTTACTCTCTTTAACTCTGGGGTGCCCAAGAATGTATCCTTAGGCTTCTCAGAACTGTGAATGGCCTCAGGTAAGATTTCTGCAGACCACCAGCCACAAAGATGTCTGTGTCTCACCAATATCCTCTCTTATTAATGTGGTATTTGTATCTGTACCTATAGAAGGAGATCATGTACAAACACAAAAGAGGCATATTTGCAGTCTCATGGGTCCCCATGTCCAGGAGGGAAATCAACCAGTTTCTGGTTGAAGAAAACATTTTAGGTATGATGCCACAATATGGTTCACAGTGAGATTCAAGGTCTTTAAATTTGGCCCTTTCTAGTAAAAATTAATAAAGGCAAAGCTGTTAGCTTCTGTAGGAGATGAAGTAGATTCTTATTTTTCAGTGCTACTCTAGTACAAGTTTTTATATGGGATTGGGGTGTGGAAACTGGCAGAGACCAGCTGAACACTGTGCTTGTAGCTGTAGGTGATGGCAGAATCATAAATACATATGATTGCTCCTGGATTCTCACTTACCTGCTCTGCTACCACACAAAGCTTCTTTTAATTATCCAACTAATTGCAAAATAAACCACACTACTGAAACCTCAGTTTGATGGATAATAATAATAGCCTCAGTTATTATGTTTTTGATAATACATGACAAATAGTTGAGAGAGTTTAAACTTGCATGACTTTTGCTGGTCAGCATATCTGAATGAGCTGTTGAAAATAGCCTGGGGAGGTATATAAACTGGTTGATATTCTGCTGTATTGAGTTCCCAGGCATAGCCTTGACTAAAATCTGAAAATGTTTGGGAAGGAAAGAGTTCTAAGTAGCATCCTGTCAGCAACCCTAATTACTGTCATGTATCTGATTTTCAAAACAAACTGGTTCACTCTGCTGTGGGAATCCTGAGGCAAACCATTTGGTCTGAGCTGTCAGAATTCCTGGACCTTAATTTTTCATGACAATGCTTACTAACACCACTGTGCACAACTTTATGCCTAGCATTTAAGGCAGGGTAAGTGCTATTATTCAAAAGAAACTGAAGTCTGGAGGCACTGTTGGAGAGGGAAGACTGGGATCATCAGGCATGTGTAAGAGGAGCATGTCTCAGGTCCCTGACACAGTGTCCTCTGACCCACACCACACCCAGCCAGTGCTGATCATCATACCTTGGCCCTTTCACCTAAGAATCTGTCATAAATCACTGGGGACAGGACATGCTGTCTTCTTGCTCCCTTACCTTTTTGTTCTGCCACTTCCATCATATTCAATCATGCAAACAGCAGTAATTTCCTGAGCACATCATTTTACCTGAAAAAAAACAAGTCATGCTGATGTGATTAAAACCATAATAATGCTATTGTGCTATTGGCAACATATCATATTGTTCTCTATTTCACACTTTGACCATGGCATCTACTGTCACCATGTGTATCTCTGTGTTGGATTTATCTCTATAAAATTGTCTTTCCAATTAGATTTGCCTCTGGTTTTTTTCATGAGGTACAAACACAAGGTCCTTCTTTGAAACTAGTAATAGTTATGGGACAAAATATTTGAGAATACCCCTGAAGAACCTTAAGAAACTAAACAAAATGGAGAAACAGGTCAACAGGAATCTCATGAAATTGAACAAGGGCAGATAGGAACATCTGCCAAGGGAAGGAATAACCACTTGCAGAGATAGATGGTATAGACTTCCTGGTTGAACAGTGTCCTGGGGTTGCTGGCTGCAGCAAGCTGAGCATGAACCAGCAGTGTGCTGGTCAAACACACCCAGGCCTGTTTCAATAGGAACATGGCCAGTCAAACACTGGATAGGATTCCCCCTCTGCTCTGAATTTTTTAGACCACATCCATATATTGCGTTCATTTTTGGATTCCCTAATGTGAGAAATAAATCAGATTAAATTTAGGAGGCCAGTGAGGTGGTTGGGGTTGGGGCATTTTCCCTGTGAGGAGAGGCTGGAGAACCAGGCCTGGCTCAGCTTAGGGAGAGGGGCAAGTCCAGGGCACTTAAAGCAGATCCCAACTGCCACTGGCTGTTGGAGATGAAGCCAGGCTTTTCTAAGCAGGCCACAGAGAGAGGGTGAGGGACACGACAGGCTGGGACTGACCATAAGGAAACCTTTCCCCAGAAATACAGAGAAACAGTGACACAGACTTCCTGTTTCCCTGGAGTGCTTGGTTTTATTCCTTGGCTGATGCTGCTGGGGAATATATTAGACCAAAAACCTCCTGAGCTCCCTCCTGACCTGAGTTTTTCTCTGCTTCTGTCTTGTGCTTTCCCTTGGATCCAAGATACCTTAATCTGCTGTTGGTTAGTAAATGTATGGGAAAATATATCTTCACTGTTAAGCAATATGGTCTTCATTTGGAGGAGGGATGTTAATAATGAGCTCATGTGGTCTTGTATCATAATGCGCTTCTATTCTAAAGATTTCTTTTTTTATTTATGCAACTTCCCAAGCATTTTTCGTTCAGACTATTTTCCAAACGACTGCAATTAAATGGTTCTTGTATTTCTGGTAATGGATTAGGGAGACTGTTTTCAAAGCCTGTTTTCATAACTTTTTCTTTAGAAGTGTGTCCTTTTTAGCAGTAGATTTTAACTTAGCTGAGGACCAGACCTGGGTTTACAGGTTTGTTTTTCTCCCGCCATTGTAAGAATGTCCCTAAACTTAGAAAAATTATAAAGCTGTTGAAGTTTTGAGTTTGGGACATAGGCTATTTTTAGACATGAGCCATCACAATGGAACTTTAGTACCCAAAAATGAGCAATGTGTCCCTCCCACTGTCACACTGCTAGTTTGGCCTTCCTCTTTACAGTTTGGCAGAGGCTGGTCCCGGGCCAGATGAAGGAGAAAAAGGTCTGAGAAGAAAACAAATAATTTAAGGAGACAGGGAGGGAGAAATATAAAGTAGAACTTGAACGTGGATTTGGTAGGTAAGAACAGATAATATCAGGATATTTGAAACAGGATCTTGAAGAAGTAAAACTAAATAAATTGTCACAAGGGTGAAAGAAGGGAGGAACTAAGGATTAAGATCTCCCCCAAATCCCAAAAATGCAAAGTTACCTATTTTTGTGGGGAAATATTTAGCATTAGCCATATTGAGTAATTTTGTGTTTTTCTGGTTTTTACCTACATATGCAGGATGATTTCTTAGTCTCTCCTGAGTTGAAGTTCCATTGAGGTCAAAAGGGATACAGAAAATTTAGGTCTTGCTTTTTAAATTGCAACTGGGGGCAAATACACTTTCTATAAGTAGCAAAGATATTGAAATTACAGTAACATAGCCCTGAATATGTTGAATTCTTGCAGGGTTTTTAATATAATTTCCACTTGTCAACATCTATTTCAGATGGTTTTATTGCTAAAGACAGTTAGCAATTTAGATAAAATGTATTTTATGAATACTATCTATCCACAGTCTTCTCTGTGAAATACCCAACTGCATAGAGAATTTTCCTTTTAAAGACTTTGAATGCTGACATGAGAATTGCTTTACTTTACAATAAAATGTGCAAATTGCATGCCTGTTTTGTGTGCGCTGTATGCAAATTGGCTTGATTGAACTCATTTGAATGTCTTATATGCTGGATGGGTGTGTAATGGGTAATAAGCTTTTTTAATGTTCTTTTATGTTGTTTTTTTTTTTTGTTTTTTCCCCAAAATGTGTTCCAATGAAAACTCTCTTTCATATATTTAAAAAGCCCTCCCAGGGCATTTCATTATCAAAGGGTAAAGATGGAATTTTCAAAAGAAAAACACCTGCATAGAAACTGCTCTATCATTCCTTCTGTCTTAGTTCTGTTCCTCAATCCCCTACAGATCAGTTCTAGTTCTGTTTCTCTTTGCCAGCTTCCTATACTTGCAGACTGCACATCATCCAATACATGGATGACATCTTCTTCTCCACAGAAGGTCCAGTGTAAGGAAAGAGTGCAGTCGCTACTAAGCACTAATAAGGCAAAAAACCCCTCTCTTTACACTGATAAGGATCTGAAGACACTCAGTAGAGGTTCACCACTGTGGTACTAGTCTACGTGAGAAAGGGATTAGGCCTCTGGGAGCAAAAGGAAACTATTTTAAACATTTTTTTAAAGTGATTAAGAAAAAAGAGAAGAAGGAAGTAAAACTAGTTTGAATCTATTCTGATTGCATTCAATGAGACTTTTTCAGTGTTCACACAACCACTGCTGGATCTGACTTTTGCTTGTATGGAGTGTCATTCCACCCTTTATTTAGCAGGTTTGTGGACAAATGTTTCTTTTGAGCAAAAGGAAAAGACTGTTTCCTATGTGATGGTCTGGGTGGAGAGAATGTGTTGCAAGAGATTATACCTTAATCTGAGGTATAATGTGAGTAATGTAAATCTGAGTTTCAGGTCAGAATGCAGGTCACAGCTGGAAAGGCCGATTAAGATCTTGCCTCTCTTTGGGGAATTCCTTTAGCACTGTAAACCTGACAGTCAGTAACTTAACTGTGTATATATGCATTTGCTAAGTGTGATGTTCTCTGCAGAACAGCTGGAGTTGCCACTCAGTGCTGGAGTTCAGCCAGTATTCTGTCTTTGCTTGTGGTCAGCCCTCAGCTGGAATGGAATCTACTATTTCTAAAGTTGCAGAGAAAAATCATCCAAAGACACTTAATTTTTTATGAAAAACAAGTAAAGAAACAGAATTTTTTTGCTGCATTCTTCTTGGGTTTTCTAATTGAAATAATTGTTTCAGTACTATTTCTCACCAATTAACCCAAATCTCTGGAAAGCTCTTTGCCTACCAGTCATTTTTTTATACAAGGTTTCTGGCACTGGACAATCAAGTGGAGTATACATACAGAGACTGGAAAAGTAAGAGATTTGAAGCAAACAGATAATCCATAAAGAAGGAAGGAGTATTGCAGAGGAATTGATGATGCACTGAAAATGAGAAGCCATTTGAACAGATTGTCTTGACGTGGCAAATAGAGAATTAGTAGCAGGAAAGATGTGCTGATACAAACTGAAAAGAGTTGAGAAACTGTTCTCATTTTCCCATAATGCTTTTACTGCCAACATTATCTAAGGGTCTTAATTTGTGTGGTGCAATGAAACTTTGACTACCATTCACTAACACTGACATTTTATGAGGAAGGGATATTTTGTAAATATAAATTTGACTTTGAGATTTTGTAATGAAAAAGGATCTTAAAACCACTTGTACCCCAACTCCTCCACAAAAGCTTCTGAAAAGGAATGTGCATGGTCTACCTCCCTGCCTTTCAGCCATTTTTTTAATCAAGAGACATGGGGATAAAAGAGGACGCAAGAGAAAAGGAAGGAGATTTCTGTAACACATTAGAATACTAATATTTCAGGCTTTGTTACTCAAACAAGAGTTTTTCTCTTAAAAAATATGTGTATGAGATCTCAAAATAGAAAAGAACTAAGTGAAAAACTTTTTCTAGGTGTTTCAGAATGAAACTTTTTTGTTGCTTAGTATGAACTTTAAATTCCTTAGCAGTTGGGTGTTCATTGCTTATATTTCATGTCTTCTTTTGCATAATACATTCCTTTGAATAGTCCTTGAATTCTGGATAAACTTTTCGCATCTAAAAAACATATTATAGTTTCTGTGAATATTCTAATTTTCTTTTTCTTTCTGTATGTTAGTATTTTAAAGCCTCATACTTACACTGTAAGCTTAGAAACCCCTCTGTGGCATGTATTTAACAACCTATTTGCATATTTGATATAGCATTTTAAAAAGTGAAAGTTCAGGGCCATAAAAAGGACTTGTAGGAACAAGAGAAAAAGAGCAGGGAAGCATGAAAATCTTCATCTTGCTACAGAATTCTGTACTTTGAATGCAACAAAAACAACAACAACAAAAAAGGCACATTGCAAAATCAGTTGCAAACTGAAGTTTTTCTTAGTCATGATCTCTAGCTTTCTGCTGGATTGATAATAGCTTTGTTGGGTTTGATTCTTTGAATTTCAGAGTCCACTGAGTCCAATGGGATATGTTGGGTCCGGTTGGCTTTGGTGCTTTGTGGGTATTTATTCCACTTGTAAAAAGAGTAATTGAAATTTTGTAAAGAAGAAAGTTGATAGATTTCTTTGGTATTTGGATCACTTGTAATCTAGGAAATGGACATTGGATTACAGATGGCTTAGCATTATTAAGGGGTAAAAGCATGTGAAACCATATATATGCTTCAAGGCCCCTGTTCTTACCTCAGTTCAGCAAAGAGAAAAAATTAAAGAGAAAAATTTAAAAAATTACTGAAAACATTATCTTATTTACATAGTACTTTGTGTTAAAAAGAGTGTCTTCCCGTCAGTCAAAAATTACAATACCATAAGAAAATATGCAGACAAAACAGGGATTAAAAAATTAAAAGGCCTTTCTTCTGAACAATATTAGTTATGGTCCTGCACTCTGAAAAATATTGTTCATATTAAAAAAATCTGAAGTATACATCAGCCATCTACTTTATAATCAATTATTGCAATGACTTCTGCTCTAGTTGTGTTTTTTCTAGTTTGTATTGTCCTTGGGTTTTCTCCATTTCTAGACAGCCAATTGTACCTCAAACGCCATTTATAACTGAATTATTAATTACTATCCCCAAGCCCTGGATAATATTTTTGTTCACTGCTTTGCTCATGATTCCTAAATTAGAATGACCCCCGTTCTCTGAGATCCCCATTTTACAGAGTAGTTTACAAAAACTAACCCATGCTCTTTCAATAAATTATTTCTAAGCTATCTCTTGTCCTTTGATAACTCAGGGTTGCTTTTGTCTTTTAGTTGGAGATATCAAGAGACAAATGCAAAACCTCTTTCTAAAAGATCTTTGGGGATTTCCTTTGATTCAATTTCCTTAAACAACATGTAACAGAATTGCCTGAGAGCACCATACTTCACTAATATCTCTTAGGATTAGTTTAGTCACCTCTGCTGTCAGAGCTACCTCATCTAGCAATGTAAACTGTATTGTAAATATTGGGTTGTAGTAACTGGTGGACAAACAGGCACATTCAAAATTTAAAGCATTATTAGTTACATTTCTAATTGTGTGGGGTGCTGTGAAAGAGTTAGTAAGTAGGCTTTCTCTCCCTGGGCAGTATTGAGGCATTGGTATATTCTGAAACAAAAGCTTTCCTCTTGAAAGCAGAGCATTTATACTGACTGTCCTTTTTCAATTCTGGATGCAATCCACCCTGTAAGAACTGCAGTCACTGAAGAGGGAAAAACGTTGAGAAGGATCTTCCAGAAAAATTCTCCCAAGTGTTTTCATCAGCACGCCTATCTTTACATTAATAAATGTTTCCTCAAATAAGATTGGTTTATACTGTTTCCTTTCCAAAAGAAAGGGAAAAAAAGAAAAAAGTCAAACCCACACTTTTTAAAAATACTTTAAATGCTGTCCTCACCAGTCTATATGCCGCATGTACCATACTGGTAACCTCTCTAGTTAGGATGTCCTGCAATCTCCTGAGTGCTCACACCGGGTTCTAACAGAAATCTCTTGGGTGTCCTCTTTTCACATAGCCCGCGTTTGTTTCCTTACTGAAAGTCCTNGTTGTGGGAGCTGGGGAAGAGGAAGTCATTGAGAACCAGCTGATAAGAGCAGGTGAGAGGACAGGGTCTTTCCTCTTGGGTGCAACACTGTCTTAGACCAGCTTAAGCCACATGTGAACCTACTGACTTAAAACAATAATGTCACCTCATTCCTTTAAACCCTTTGGCATCTCTTGACCTGAAAGACTTTCCCTTCTATTCTTTGGTCTTTGTGAAGCAAGAGGAGGTGAGGAGGCTCAGATTTGAACAACTAAGCCTTTTCTTTGTGAAAGTGACAATTTATTTCCCTGCCAGCTGTCCCTTTGGCAGTGTGGAAGGAAGAATTCTGTCTGCATTGCCTGCTCCCTTCTCAAAATCCAAATGTCTCTGCTTCTCACAAGGGAATATATTTGGGGTTTAGAGCATCTTTTACAGTGAGGAAAACACACATTCATTACACATTAATGGCTTGCAACAATTGACTACAAATTCCAGTAGATTTTCTGCCATTGTAAATCTCACCTAAAGTGGTTGGTCTATTTTTTCTTCACATTTATCTGACTTTATGTCACTCTTCCATTGCATTAGTTATTTTTCTCTGCCTCCAGACTTTTGTTGCATTGTATACTTTCTCCCAGAGAGCATTTTGAGGTTTGTAAACCACTACATAAGTATTAAACATTAAATAGCAGTTATGAGCTTTCAGATTTCATTTCTGTTGATAGAATCATGCTGATATGAGACTGTCAAACCAGCAGTTGAAAACAAAATATTTAAACAATATAAGACCAGACCTGGTACAGAAAACAGTTCCTAGCAACCTTGTTTGTAATGAAAAGTAGACCAGGCAATAAGCATCTGATTAATTTGATAAATGGATCCTTTGATGAGATCGCTCTCATCCAGATAATGAAGTCATTTTTATGGCATTTTTAAAGCACTTGTAGTACAAAGATTTTTGTCACCTGAAAATTTCTATCCCAGTAAATTTTGTTTGAGAGTTTGGCTTGTTATATGTTGACAAGAAACAGTCTTTTCAAGTGTAGGCATAAACATGGAATAAGAGTGGTGTTCTTGTGTAGAACAGGTTTCACGCTATCCCTGAGGGTTATACCCTGCCAACTCATTGTGCAGCACTGACTATGGATTTGTGACAAACAGATTACAAAGCTGGTGTGCTCAGCTATTGTGTTTTGTCAAAGTCCTTTCTCAACCTAAAGCAGTCATTGCAGCAGGGTGCACTAATTGCTCATTTGCTGCTGTAACCTTTTCAACTGGACAGCATCTCGTGTCTGATTTTGAGTTGATGTCTTTTTTCTCTGACTGCAGAGTGCTGGCAGGGAGAGAAAGCCGGTGGTGTGAAGTGCCATAAAGTGCCTGCAATGTGCCTGCTATACCCTCCAGTCTTGCTCTAAGAACAGCTCAGCATGACTCTGGCTCCTGGGCACTGCATTTGTATACTTCGTGTTCTTGCAACATTAAAGCCAGTGTACATGAATACATGAGCAGAGTATGTTTGTTGAAACACACTTGAAAAACACTTGTGAAAGGAGGCCACTTTTCAGATTAATTTGGAAAAATGTTACTTGCTCACATAGGACAGGAACTAAATACGATCAGAAGGAGTGGAAGGAAGGGCAGAAAGAAGAAAAAATGAAATATTTTACTAGTGGTCATAATAATGATAATTCCTGTTTCTTACATGGAAACCACTGTGATTGTAAAGTCCTCTTCTTTTCTTTTTGTAATGAACCTTAAGATATCATAAGCAATACATCACGGTAACTTTTTTTGGTTTATATTTAAATCTTTAAATAGCTGCGCCAGGATTGGTATGGTTTTCTCTTGTCATGTCAAAGGATAAGATTTGGGTCCAAAGACCTCCTAAGAGTTTCTTTTCTTGCTAGCCAGAAAGAGGACCTAATAGTCAAGGAGGTTTTCCACAATGGTAATGATTTCTTCTGGTTTAATTATTTTTCCATCACAATTTCTCTGATTAAATTTATAATGTAAACATGGTATCTGTCAGCAGTAGTTAGTGCCATCACAGCTGAATTACTATGAGGGCCCTTCACAGCAGCAGCCCAATTCCCTGATTCAGTGGGAATTCCAAGAACTATGTTTTAAAATGGCAAATTGAAGGAATATCCAGTATGCAAAGAGGTAAATGATTTTTGGTTGGTTGGTTGGTTGGCTTTTTTTAAAGAACTTCAAAGGTTCCAGGCATTTTGCAAGTTTCCAGTCCAGACTTACACAAACTGTGATGTTTTTNTCAGTGGCCATTAAGGGCCCCTTACATCTCTCAGTGTTGTCTATTAAAGCTTATGATTTTCCTGCTTAAATAGAACGAAGCCAAAACTTTCAGCTTTGAAGCACAAATTATCCAGGTAAAATCTGAGTACATGGTACATGACTGAACATAAACGAAATTGGTTTTTAACTGCCCTCAGCCCATGCTCAAATCTTCCTACTTCCACGGTATGCCTGTAATTCAATATGAGCATGATGCTTTCAGACACACTCCAGCAGTCAAGCATCTGCACCATTGCACCCGAGGCTGTTTGCTCAAATGTGAGGTCTTAACTGGGTATAGAACCTGCATCATTCTGCACTATTATCTTTGTCATGTTGGAATAGCTTTCAAACAATTTAAAATCTGCAAGTTAATAATGAAACATTTAATAATAAAATATATTTTTATTAAAATGAGGCAACTTTGATATTAGGTTAGTTGGTTTTCATTGCTTAGCAAACTGAAGGCTAAAAATGGACCAAACAAAGAAAACCGCAAGTATATCCAGGTTTTGAAATGCACTAGAAATTGATGATAGATGTGGAGTAGCTTTTTCCCTTCCTGAGGTTTATGGTCAGTATCCTTATGCATGGTCTTGACATCCTGTGGATTTTTTTTAATTTTAAAAGCAAGAAGTTAGGTGAATTCAGTGAAATTTAAAGAAATAATGTTCTAATTTGTAATGTGTTTGTTTGAGGTTTGGCCAGCTTGAGAGGTATTATTTTCTCTATGTTTTGGACATTTTTCATATATTTTTATCCAAATGCTAAATGCAGTACAATATTTGTGCTTCAGAAAACAAAATACAGAATGAATTAAATAAAATATCATGGATAAATTATTTTAAGACTCCCATAATATTTATATTTTACACTTATTCCTCTTTCTGTCTTAATCTACTGAGAAGCAACATGACAGAGAAAAGGCTTTCTATTGTTTACTTTTGACAGGTACAGGAAGAACAAAGAGAGCAATCAAAGATTATTTCATGAAATCCATCCATCTGTCACAATGTTTCATAGCATACCACTCTGACTACAAAATTAGGCATGACAATTTAAAATAAAATAAATGTAAAATGATTTTGTTTTCTTTTCTTTCCCTTTTAGGTGAATAAATGCAGTGATGAAATACATATCTATGACCAAACAGCTTAAAGACTGTCACTTGTACTTGCACTGAGATTCAAACTAAAGGCCTGAAAATGTTCGTATTATGAGATTCTACCAAAATCTCTGCCTAGTTACAATGATGACATGTAAACTTATAGGAAGTTATGTCCACTTTTTTGCACTTGAACAGTATCAACAGGCTAGTCCATCAGAGATGAAGGTTCACTACTAGTTTTGAAAATATGTAACTGTTTTCTGCCTAAAATAATGCCTTGCAAGGCCCTGAAAAATAGACAGCAATCCATAAATTATCCATTTAACATATTCAAATTTTCATAGTTGTATTATAACATAGAATATTTTTTACTTAAACCAATATTAACAACATGCTACCTGTGAACTGCTAAGGAAGGAAAAAGAACTCAGACATTCTGAGTTAAAAATAGTAACACTATAAGTATTCCCAAAGGATGAGGTAACTAATTACTAGAAATTACATTTGACTGATGTCAGTTTGTCAGCAAGACTTGCTTCTCTTTGATTTTTCCCCCCTTCCATTTACAAAGATATATTAACTGCTGTGGTTAGGCAAATTGGCATAATGAAGACAAGAACATTAACTGCTTGAGAACCAGCCCAAATTTTGACCCACAATTAATTTAGCCATACATAACAGCAGATAGATCCCTAGGAGCAAGGCAGGTGATCTGCAACTGAACAGTCGTATGCAGAACGACAGCAAAGCAACTCACTACCATTTACCACTACTATTGAAAACATCTATAAAACTTATCTCAATAGAATGGCTTCTATGCATCAAGAATTTTTTTCCAATACAAATGCAGTTTTTTTGGTTTTATGTTTTTCTCCCATACATTGCTTCCTACAAGATCTGAGCACATCTGGCAGAGATCAGTGGAGAAGGCAAGTGGAGCAGTTTAAGAAATTACTGGCATTGCCCATAAGCATATATTACAACTGTCCTGCTGCATACCATTACTCCTTCAGCAGATCCAGTAGTCCAGAAAACATGGTGATACCTCAGCAGATCCATGCACATTCTGTAGTGCCTGCTTAAGGTCGTGGTCACTGGAGCTTTACAGTGTGTCACCTGTTTTTTTCACTGAAAGTTTGAGGTGTACCCATGTGATGGTTGTGACAGTAACACCTCCGGCACAAGTAGAAAACTACTGTGATATTCTAGGGCTGCTTTAACCAGGCCCATAGTCTGCAGCTGGTCTCTCAGCTATATTTCAACCTATTTTGGAACCTTCTACATTTCTCTTCTTCCAAATTAGGCTGATACTTATTAAATGACTTGTGGGCAAGAATAGCTCAACTTGGTTTGAAGGATGAATTGCTGCAATGTGGTGCTTACTGATTGTTTTTCTTTTGCCTCTTCCTAGCACATTCCAAATTCCAAACTAAGTGACGTGCCCACTGTTACCTCCATGAAGAAGACATTTCCTAAGTGTTTCCATGACATATATTGATATCGCTGAGGCTGGGAGTGTCCCAAATTCAGGGACAGAAAGATGAGGCCAACAGCAGCAGTTCAAGGGAACTAACCCTTTTATTCAAAAATCTGACTTCATTTATATACATTTGTACAAAGGTCAAGTGATTGGCTACACAGGTTGCCACCTCTCTAACCTGGATGGTGGACATCACCATCCATCATTTCTTCTCTCAGAGGAGAACTATGTAGATATCCATTTTTACACAGTTGTTTACTTTTCACTCTGTGGGAACCCACAGCACAAAGACAGAAGGCAGAAAATTCAGGGCGACAATATATATTATCTTATTTTTTACTGTTTCATATAATTGTATCCACTATGACATAAGCCATAAACTGCTTCCATGTTGCATGTAGCTGTCCTTTCTGTCCATGTAATAAATTTCACTTAAATTTATACTGTTGAGAAGTCATTTAAGCTGAAACAACAATGTACTCAGACAATTTATGAGTATGTAAATGTGCAGGCGGAAGTTTATGCCGTCAAAACTGAATTAGTTATTTTTAATCACATTATAAAAGAGAAGATAGCACAATACTTCTCTGCAGCTAAACCACTAGAGATGACTTCTGCAAGAAAATTCACCATATCTGAAAGATATGTGAAAGACAGTTGTAGAAACAACTTTTTCAGATATGACATTCCACTTTCACTCTTCAGGAATTTTCAAACTAGATCACAAAAATGTGGAAAATGAGGATATTCATACAGTTTACATGTGATCCCTTATGTGAAGACAGCAAAATGCAGAGCCGAGACTTTCTCCCTTTCCATAAGAAATATCTTTACCTACCCAAGGAGAAGGAAAAGTGCAAGAGACAGAAATTTACAGATTTATATCTCTGAAGTAGGAAGAACAACTGGTCTCACAGAATGATGAGACAACTCCAGCAAGCTGTGGAAACATTGCACCTGTATATCCCTTTAGAGCAGAGCACTGGTTCCAAGCAGGTTGCTGATTCCAAGAATTTTCAGGCTACCTATAATATACTGTGAACCTTCTGTTGTTGTCAACCTAATCTTTCACAGACTGTGACATCCTCAAAATACTCACAGGAGTTATAGATTAATGTAAGAACAAAAATCAGTGTTGCACAATTTTTATTTGGCTTCTGAACCTTATCCCTGCAGGGTATAGTGCGTCTGCATACCACATTGTTTGGCGGAAGCTCTGAGACCATTAAAAAAAGAAAAAATAAAAAAGAGAGAATAAAACCAGTGGGGAGGTTTGTCACACAGTCAGTTATTTCCCAGACCCACATTTTAAGGTACCACATTAGCTATCATTACATCTCTTAAAGAGCTCAGGACATGAAAGAAGGCAGTATGTTAAAGGGATAAGCAAGACATTGATAACTGGCAATGACAGGGAGAATAGGCCATAGGAGAAAAGCCTGGAAAGTGGCTTCTGTGGGCCAAAAGGTGACTGAAGAAATGTAGCTTCATGAACAAGACTCAGGCTTGGGAACATGTGGTCTGTGACTCTCAAACAGAGAGAGTTAAGACAGTATGAGAGTGGATGAGGTGTGAAGAAGAGTATAGTAGTTTAAAGAAGGCAGGAGAAAGGAGATTAAAGGTAATAAAGAAGCAGAATTCTATATCTTTGCAGAGAGGCCTGAATGGAGTAGACCTGATAAAGAACCTGTTCTGATGGATAGCACAGGCAGAAATCCAAGTTTTTCACCAGGGAGTTAATGTGCAGCCAAAGATCCAAATCATAATTTGGCATGTGCAATTAGTATGGCAGAAGAAATGGGATTACTTAGTATCTTGGGTTGCAATGCAAGATGTAACCAGAAGTATGTATTCTATTACCATCTGTTGAAACTGCTTGGGGAGGTGTTTTCTTTATCTCTTCTACAACCTATTCTTCATAACTCCAAGGTGGAGGGGAGGTACCTTCTGTGAATGGGCCAGCTGTTAAAACCAGGTGGAGCAATGTTCCTTATGTCTTCCATGACCAATCCTCCCTCCAGGAGGATATCTTCTGTTAACGGGCCATTAAGGCTCACCATATGACTGATAAAATTACATCATCCTATTGTGAGATGCTTCACTCTGGGGGAGAAGCCAGGCCTTACTACCTGGATAAAAGCTGAGATTCAGAGCACCAGGACTGCCTGTTTCCACTGGATTCCCAGAGGAAGACTGGACACATCTACACCACCACTGGACCTTCGGAGAAAACTGCACCCTTCTACAAGATCATCTCTCCTCCCACAGAACCACATCTGTCACTCCAGGAGGACATAACTGGGCTGCTACCAACATCCTGACCAACGGGGTGTCAGGTTGCATTCTCTCTCTCTCAGTGTTTTCTTTTTTGTTTGTTTGGTTTTTTGTACTCCTACATTTTCATTTTTAATATTCCTAGTAAAGAACTGTTATTCTATTTCCATATCTTTGCCTGAAAGCACCTTCATTTCAAAATTATAATAATTCGGAGGGAGAGGGTTTACATTCTCCATTCCAAGGGAAGATCCAGCTTTCCTGGCAGATACCTGTCTTTCCAAACCAGGACACTTAGTCATACAGCATTTACATTTAAAGGGTATGGCAATGCACAAGAGCTTCAAAAATTGGAAAGAGGAAAGAATAAAAATGAACATATTTTTAATATTTCTAAAAACGATTTTTTAGAATCAGTCATGATTTTCATGGGAGTTTCATTTGTGAGTTTTGAATATAGGAAATTTGAACTGTGTTGTGAGTTTTTTAAAGATTTCACTACAGTTTTTGGGTGAGAGGAGTTAAAACCACCACTTAAAAAAAACTGACTTCAATTTTCACACCTTTCATTACTTTTCAAGGTTGACACAATTCTTCCAACAGCAAATCTTAATGAAGAGGTTTTGGGAAGCATGAAGCAGAGACTGCTTTATTAAAAAATAGAGCAGACAATGATGGCTTCTGTCTTTCAGAAAGCCAGAAAGGCCAGTTTTTTTTCATTTCCATTACTGTACAACATATTCTGCANAAAAAAAAAAAACAAACAACAAACCAAACCACAAAAAAACCCCACCAAAAAAACCCCCCAAAAAACCATAAAAAAACCCAAAAAACCAGAAAACCAAAAAAACACTCAAAGGTAATAGCAAATAATTCATTATCACCACAAAAGGGCTTTAAAAATCAGTCTGTAATACAACTGTGTGACACTGACTTGTCAGCACCAACAAGTCTTGGTGGTAATATGATTGTGAGGGTCCATTCCATTCTACCTTTGTGTGACTCACATTTAAGTCTAACCTTGCTGACCATGCTCTCTATTTAATATATTTCCAGTGAGATCAGAACTTGTAGCTTGGTACAACTGAAACCAAACCTTTCCATATTTTGGTGTCTTAAGAGCTGCTTCAGCATAACTGATTGCAACAATTAAGGGAATATTATTGCATTAGCGCTAAATTTTGATTTGATGACATGTGGCCTAGGGCAGACAATAAACTCCCCTCTCCAACAGAAAAAACATTAATCATTCTCCAATAAAACCATGAAATGTTGACATGTACAACTCTAATTGCAATAATGACCTCAAATTTGGGCATTGCTTTTGTATTAATCCCACTAGCTTTGGTAAAACTATCTAATAGAACCATAGAACTCTGACATGAATGGGCTAATTGTAATAATCACTCCAATCATGGGTATTTTCTTAAGTTAATCCCACTAGCCTTCATTAAACCTTCTGTCAGGATTTAAATATTTACTTAGGAAGATGATGCTGTCTAACTAACTTTCAATAAAATCTTGATTTTGTAACAGCTTAGATTTTGAAAATGAGAACAAAGCCCAAGAACTTCCTAAAATGTTTCTGATGTTAATTAAATTTTGGGAGGTTTTTGTGCAAGTCAAATTCATCTTCCTAATATGGAAGTTCCAGTCTTTTATTACCTTTATTGCAACAAGAATTTTTTCGGTATTAGTTCTTTTATTTTTTCTTACATTCCGCCTCTCCTGTTTACTCAGAATTTTATCTGCAGTGTTTATTTTGGGCCTGGGCAACCTACAGATCATTTCATTGATAGTCAGTGAAATCTCAGCTCTTTTTTATTTTCTATGGAAAGGAATGATGACTTCTGATTGCCCGTGTAAGCTTGTTTTGTTTCTTGAAAATAGCAATTTCTTTCTAGAAACAATGACAATTATTACTGTGCCTCCATGAAGACTGAAGATAAATCTCAGTAGCAAATTCTCTCTGTTGTAATTGTTATATTAATCCTTTTAGTAATATGAATATGTACATTACAGCAGTAATGAATTTGCCCATTGATATTAAATCTTTTTTGTCACATTTGTTGTGACAATATACAAAAGGAAAATGCTCCCTTTCTTCTGAAAGAAACCCAAAGGGATTTTTAATATATGTGAAAGGACTGTGAGCACCATTCTATGGGGAAAATAGTGGTTTTTCTTCATAAAACATCATAAGAGGAAAGAGTGCAACACATAACCCTCTGAAAATTTGTTGGAACCTTCATAGGTCTTGCCATCATATAAAAACAGTAAGCAATTTTCCTGGTGACAAAAAATAACATGTGAAGAGTGTGTTTCAGATATGGATCACCCCTCATGGCATTTAGAGCTTATCCCAAGTGGCCTCCCATCTTTCAAGTTAATCAAACAAATTCTTCATTGACTGCACTGGTGGTGCCCATGTGGATACCTCAGAAAACCTGCTTTCTCATTACTGGTGCCTTTTAGTCACAGTACCAGGATATAGCATTTAGCTTCTTGCAACTTCTCTAGTGCAAATATATCCAAACTTGTCCCCTAGGCCCCTCCTATAAGCGCAGGAGAGAAACAGGTCCTTCTTGAGACTCATTCTGGAGACATTAATTTTGGCTAGGGTTAGATTAAGGAGGCCTTGAAAATTGATCTTTCCCTTAACTGATTTCCTGGAGTTATGGGCAACTGTTTCTTATATATATCCCTACGAAATGTTAAATGTGATGGGCCACACCCAACTTAAGACTTCTGTTCAGGTCTTGAGCTTGGGCTTTTTAATATTATTGGTGCAGTTCAGCCATACAAGCTTTCTACAACATCCTGTGTGGATATGAAAGGTAAAAAGGTCTTGAGTCCTCTGTAATGTCAACATCAAAGACTGTCATAAAACAAAAATTTCACGAACCAGCTTTTCTACCAGTCCAACCTTTTTATGTTACCCAAACACAGGAATTAATCACAGTCTCTGTGTGTACAGAGGGTTGTTGTGATTCAGACTGCCTGATTCTCACTTTATCTCTATTGACAGCTGTATTCTTCTTCTGTCTCTTTTCAAAATGAAGAGTATAAAAGGTTATCTGCATCCAAAGGTATTGTGTCACAGCTAGGCCTATATGGTCTTTGACAGTGAAACTCAATTTATTGTTCATGCTACTAAACCTGCAAGGGCAAGCAGAGAAGCACAGACTCTGCCCTCCCCAAATTCCTGATGTGTCTGTTGGAGGCATAGTGTGCTCCTACTGCACACTGGCATCTCTGACAACAGGAGAGAAGAAATTATGTGGTCTGTGATGCGAAATGCTTCTGATGTAAATGGATTCAAGAAGTCTTCAGAATTAATTGTTAGAGAGTTAGGAGAAATAATGGGGTATAATCAATCATTTTCTCACTCTCAGCAAAAGGAACATTTAATGTGAATCTCAATAAATCACAACTGCCACTTAAGTATAAAGTTGTTGCTAACATTAGCTATATGGACAGGGTTAATAAAAATAATACTGTACACTCTGCTTGAAAAATTAAGACGAGTCCTGTGGCCAGGGTGAAGTAACTACAGAAATTTTCACTGAAAGATGTCAGGCTCTGAAGCAGAATCTTTATTAATGTCCCTGATATGTTATAAAACTCTGCTACCTTCTGAGAACTATACTCCAGGAGCTGTGCGATAGCTTAAGCAAAGATGTGCAAATGCTTACATAGCATACATATTTTCAAACTTTTGCACAATCACTAAGGGAAATGTGTAAGCAATCAGAGGTGTGTGCCATAGACAGCTCGTACTCACTCTAAAATCTCATCATATTTTGTGAACACAGGAAGCAGAAAATCATACTTTTTGAGTTTTGAGTTATATTCTGGTTATATTTGAGTTATAATCTGGTTTCACTTCACCATTCTGAGACCAGGAACCCTAAGGATGGACACAGTGCTCTAGCTCAGCCCATAACTTCATGTCATGATTTAGTTTCAGGAAAAAAACCTTAGATTTTATATTGGCATGAGGTAAAAGGGGGGGATATAGAACTTAATCCTTACGAGTCACCAATTTTCAGTTCATTTGAAGGCAAAGGCTCTTTCATCACTGTTCTTAACTGACGTGCCAATCAGTCTTACAAGTCTAATTGCAGTAATGATTAAATGATTAGTTAGGAGCCTTCTTAAACTTCAACAGTAGGATTAACAGGGCCATGACTCTGTTGACTTAAAGTGACACTCAAACTTGCACGCAAGAGGTCCCCCTAATATCCACAGAAATTCTACTTCTTTTTCAGTAATAATTTGACCTTCTTTTTTAGTATTACTTCAAGATTGTATTAATTAGGGAGGTTGATTTCCAAGAATCTATATCTTTGTGGAGTTTTGTTACTGCAATATACTTCCTATGAGATGGTGTTGAGAAAAACTTGTCATTTATGGGGTTTTTTTGTCTTTAGAGTTTAAAGAAGGGAAGTGTCTTTGCAGCCAAAATCCATTTTCCAAAAGGCCCCTCTCAATACAGGTTTTGAAGCACTTTTTAAAGTGGAAATGAGTATTGCAAGAGGAAATTCCTATAAATTTATTTTAATCTATAACATATGGTAGATAGTTTTGGCCTAACTCCAAGATTACAAGTCCTGATAACAAAAATACAACTCAGCAGAAGATAGGAACATATTTCCTGAGGCTAGACTTCTTCAGGAAGAGAGAATCACATCATCTCTACCCTATCTTCATGTATCATCCCAGAACTGTCATATTTCAGCAGAGAACATTAAGTTAACTCACAAGAAATGATGCTGTAATCCAGGAAATGGGAATGGTTCCAAGGAGATTTAGATTATCATCTGGAAAGCAACATAACAGGGTGGAAAACACAGCATTCTGTGATAAAGTCATGAAGTTATTAAAAGCTGTGGTATGATCAAACATATAAAAAACACATCTTTACCCTTGTCTTTCTCTTCAGTCTTTAATTTCTCTTAATTAACTCAGTGATTGTACCAATTCAGCTCCATGAGGTATGGAATTAGATCAAGCTGTATCCTTTTTCCAATTTTTTTCCAATTTCTTTTCAGTTATTAGGACTTTAAAATATTTTCATTAATTATCTGTAAAATAGCAACAAATAGAAAAGATACACTGCACAAAAAACTAATCTGAACTACTTCTAGAAATGTAGTTTTCCACCTAGTTTGTTTTTTATTTTCCTTAAGATTTACAAATGTTCAATATCTTACAAGAGGAATTTATTTTGGTTGGAAACAGAGTGATTTTACTATGGATGGATTAAATTCTTTACGATTCTCTGGTACTTTATTGAAAAAGTCTATGAAACAAATAATGTGAAAGAAAAGCACAAGACAAGGATCATACTGTCCATTTAACAGAGAAAATTATTTTATTACATGCATTGTACAGGGAATAAAAAACCCCAAACAGATACAAAATTCCACATATTCTGCTCAAATAAGCAAATAAGCAAATAGAAGCAGTCCCAATTACACCAAGCACTTCTTTTCGCTGTGGATTCAGATAGTCTTTTGACCTGATCATAGAATCACAGATTTTATGAGTTGGAAGTGACCTCAAAAAAATCATATAGTTCCAACCCTCCAGGTTTCTCAGGGCTTGAAGGCTTGCAGGCCTGTGAAATCCACAGCTTCTCTGGACAACCTCTTCATCAACCCTCACAGTAAAGAATTTCTTCTTAATACCTAATCTAAATCCACCCTACACCACTTTAATGTCCTTTATTCTAGCACTATATCTCCTTGTAAAAGTAACCCCTTCAGTTCTCCTGTAGGCCCCCCTTTTTTTTTGAAGGTGCTAAAAGGCATCCCCAGATACCTTTTTTCTTCTCCAGGCTGCACAACCCCATCTCTTCTGGCCCATTTTCATAGGAGCGATGCTCCAGACCTGTGATCATCTTCATGGCTCTCCTCTGGATTCATTCCAGCAGGTCCATTTCCTTATCACACCAGTGACCCCAGAGCTGGATGGAGGGTTCCAGGTGGGCTCTCACCAGAGCAGAGGGGCAGAATTGCCTCCCTCCCCTATGCCCATAGGGCTTTGGATACAGTCCAGGATACGTTTGGCTTTCTGGATTGTGAGTGCTCATGACTGGGTCATGTTGAACTTCTTGACCCTCAACAATCTCAAGTCCTTCTCCACATGAGAATGCTGCTCTCAAATGCTGATTATGATGTGATGTGTGCGACACCATCCAGTCAATAGTTGTTAAAATTATACCAGTTAATTATTTACTGTTTTCTACTGAGCATATGTGTTCTGGGCTTATGAAAAAATGAATCCAAAATAGAAAGTGTGATCATCCTTTTTTTATCACTTTTATAAGAGCTAGAGATGCCTATGAAGACTGTGAAAAGGCCAATATCCAATGAAGAGAAACAGTCTGCTCATTCAGTATCTGCAGAAAATAGCCTTTGAAGGTGTCCTTCATCATCCCAAAAAGGTTTTGTGTTTAGAACACGAAGCAATTCAGAAGCTTCCGTAAATGAAATTGTCAGAAGCATTCTCTGAGTGCAATTTCCATATGGAAATTTCCAGGAAGTATAAAAAAGAACTCATCAAAGTGATAAAAAGGAAAGAAATTATTTGGACAGTAATCACTACTGCAAGAAGTCTAATCATTATGCATAAGAAAACATACAACAAAACACTGTTCCAAAAGCCTTTAATTTAATCAGTGTGCTTGGGTGATCATGAGCAGTGCTGCTCCTTTTAGCCCCAGAAAAGTCATATTTGTTGATTCAAAATCATTAAACTTCATCTAAGGGAAAGGGAAAAAGTCAAATCCTCACATGGGAGCAGGCATACAACAGTTAACTGCCCTCATGTAGCTGTCTCCCCCAGGATACTGTCTTCAATAGGGGATGGGTGAAGAAAGTGCAAGAAGAGCATGCATTGTGTTCCTAGATTACTTTCCCATCCTCCAACATTTTGCAGCCTAGGGACTTCCTGAATAATAGAAACATAAATAATGGTAAATAATTATATCACTAAGTCATGAATTGTTCACCAGATGATATATATATATATAAACAGCCTTTCTCACATGCATACACAAACCCATAAAGGCTGACCTATGTTGCAATGTTTAAATGCATTCATTGCCAGCAAAAGAAGGTTCTAGTCTCTTTTATGAGTGAAAGAGAACAGGAAAAGAGAAAGAGTCACAGGAGGGGGTTTTGTCTATATGTGTAGCACCTTGCGAGGTCTGAACTTGGAAGGCTGTTTCTGTAAGAGGAAAACTTCATGAGCAAGTTACATATCTCTTTGTAATCTATTCTTTTTACAGATCATATCTAGTCTTGCTTCCGTTAACGTATGAGTAGTCCAATAACAGGATGTGGCTGACATCCTGCCCAAAAGTATCTCCTGTACTTTTGCTTTCATGGGTGTGTCTCTGTCACAGCTCAAGATTTCCTTATTTTACTTCTTGTCTCCAAGACCAGCAAACAAACGCAGCTCCGCAATGTGGGGCTGCTCTCAGTTATGAGCTTCATCAGTATCGGGGGAATCCTTGGATTGTGTGGTTCTGGTTTTGTTCAAAATAGCATTGTGGTTTTGCTACCTGACTACAGAAAATAAATTTTATATAGCTATCTTAAGTAAGATTGCTGTTATTTATCATCTTCAATACGTTACTTGACACCTAGCAGCACCATTTCTTGGTCCCATGGAGTGACTGAAAATACCTTCTTTATGGGAGATATAGAAAAATCTGCCATGTTCAGAATGAGAAATTTCTAATCTATGCCCTTAACCTTAAACATTTTTGAACCCACAACAAAACAAGAAATAAGTGTAGAGGCAAAGGAGTTTTCTATCTTTTTTGCTGTTGTTGTTTTATAACAAGATAAATGCTGCATGAAAATATTGAAGCAGCAATGAGAAGAGAGTGTCAGCAGAAGTACAGGGATTACTGCTTCATAAATTTGTTCTCTAGGGGATTTGATCACAACTTGAGGTGAATAGTTCCTGACTGAGCTGTGCATCTGGAGGTAATCTTGTTAAGGGTCTAGTTTCCTGTTGATCTAACACAGTAACATGAGCAAGACAATTGTGACCACTTCTGTCTAGCAGACTGCAGTGGTTCAGAAGGTATAGGTTCAGGCATAGCATTTGGTTAGCTCTGTCCAATGGAAGAGGAGAGAATAAATGCCTGGAAAAAATACAGTTGTGGTGCAACCGCTCAACTGGAATGTCTTGCATGTCTGTGCTTTGCTGTCTGTAAAAACAATGAAATAAACAATCAATTAATGATCAAATGAAAAGTATACCTCCAGTTTAGATGAGAATTATTGATCTGTGTAATGTATCTTCTTGTTAATTACCTAATTGAAACAAATTCACCTGTGTAGGTCTATTCAGCTCAGCCACACGTATATTTGAACACAAGTAGAGCTAACACATGACTACTCCCATAGAACTGTGTCTCTCCCTTAAATATCTTGCCAAAGCAGAACCCAATTCCCATAGAAATAATATCTTCATTTAAACATGCCTGTATTATGGACTTAGTTATATTTCCTGAATCCTTCACTCTAGTTGATTTAGGAAATCAAAATATGTAACTATGATAAGACTTGCCTTTCCACATCTGACTTAATAGAAGAAATACATATTTACATTAAAAAAAAAAAAGTGTGAAGAAACAGCTATTTGTGTTGAAGAACTGACTTATTTAGCCCAGTATTGCTCACAATACCTGTTCCCAGGCTTCCCAAGCCTCAGTGCATGGCAGGAAACTTTGAGGTGAGAGGTGCTAGCAACAATGGAGAAGTGCATTAGAGACTGCCACAGGAATTTGAATATGAAGTTTCGGAGCCCAAATGACATATGTTTCAGAATTCTGTAAGAGCTATACAACAACATTGTTAGCTTCCACTTTTTGATGTCATAGAAATTGGGAGAGGCCCTCAAACACTGGAAGAAACCAAATGTTTGGCACTTCTTCAATAAAGGCAAGAAGGAGGATCTGGAAGTCTGAACTGGTCATCCTCATGTCAATCTTCAGGCAAATAGTGAACATGAAAGACAAGATGGTGACTGGAACACAAAGTGTGAGAAAAATCTCTTTGGACAATTGGATTCCCAGAACAGGTGCCAACAGTTTGAAGTCAACCTATCAGTCAGTCGTGAGTGACACATTTTGGGGTTAGAACAGTCATGGAAAGTGTTCAACAACTTTGCCAGCAATCCAGTCAGTGGATGAAATGGACCCTCAGCAAGCTTGAGGGACATCGTGGTGGGGACGGCATGAGTGTCTGGAGGAACAGCCTGCCACTTAAGGGGACCAAGATAGGCAGGAAAAATAGGCTAACAGGAACCTTACAGACTACCAGAAGGACAAATGAAAATCTGAAGTAAAAAATTCCATGCATTACTACAGGCAGGTTGGCAACCCAACATCATTGTTAAAAAGGCCCTGAGAGTCCTGCTATTCATCCTGAACAAGCTGAATAAAGGTGTCATCCCAGGTGTAAGTATGTGTGTCTAGAATATTTTCATTGATTTTAGTTATTTAGTTGTTCTAGGTTACTTCTGCAAAGTTACTACAGATTTACATTAGTATGAGGTCAAAGACAACAGCACTTCCCTTATGGTGGAAACATGATTGTTTGCTGCATTTTAAGCTTCATTCTACATACCTGTAGTAATTTTGTCAGTTCTCACTTTGACTGTCGCACACACATGCACACACAGAGAAACCACTGTGAATATAATTTTAACACCCAAGAAATTACTCTAAGTGCTTAAATAGTTTAGTCATGGTGTATTACAACTCCTGTAACAAAAAGCATTCTAATTCCACAGTTCTGCAGAAAGTTATTTGGAGAAAATAAGGATCCAACATTCTCAAATACTCAAGAACCTAAAAATGTAGTAAACTCTAAAGCTCTCTGCTTCACTTAAACTCAGATGGAAAGTGAGTACCTTGGAAAATCATGCACTAAAAGGACAAAGATGAAACAAAGAGGAATTATGAGCATGATTACCACCATGAGCAGAACTGATAAAATAGTTATCATAAGTACAAATGCAATTAACCTTAACTTCACCCTGTGCTGCTGTTGTTGTCTTGGCTATTTTAAATCATCATTCTGAGGACAAGTTAAAAAAGAAGACTGAATAAGAAAACAAAAACCACATCTCTATAACATTTTATTATGTGTATATCAGGAAAAAAGGAGTAAAGCCACACCGTCATAATACTGCTAAAGCTTACACTGAAAAAAAAGAAAAAAGAAGCATGCATCTTAGACACAGAGGGTGAATCTTGTCAGTTTTCTTTAACTAAGGTTAAAAAAAATTTCAAAATTATTGTCATTGACAGCAACCCAGATTTCTCTAGGTATCAAATTCTCTAAATTCAGCATCAGCCTTAGTAATTTGCCATCTTTTAGGTAAGGGCTATGTACTTCTTACAGCCTGCTGTGTTCACTTATGCTTTGTTTTCACTCAGTAGCTGAATCTTTATTTAGGCTTCCTTGAAAAGCTAATAAAACTGTTTATGTTGCTTTCTACAGAAATAAAGATCTTTACATTTTTTGTAAAGATTTGTTGTTTTGCATTTACATGGTTTCATTCAGAAGGGTGAACTGAGTGCTAACTGCCTTGTGCTTGTCCTGTCCCCAGGCTATTATGATTTTACATTTCCCATCCATGTGTGATTAATCACATTAAATTTTTTCAGGAAGAAACTTTGATCCCATGTCTAATAGACAAATGATATCTTTACAAAAATACTGAGCCTGTATAATGGAAAGTATTTCTTTGTTTTTAGTAACAAGCTATTCTCAGTCACATTATAACCAAGATTTACTCAGAAAGCAGGCTTTTTTTATTTATTCCAAGGGCTTAACACAATTACCAGGACAAAAAACTACAGTTTTTCTCAACCAACACAGTCTCAAAGCAAGATAAAAATAAAAAGATGACCAAATTCTCTACAGCTGACAATATTTTCTGAGATCATCACAGAGATCATCACAGCTGGGGCTACTTCTAACAGTGGTCTGTCAGTGGCTGGCATTACAATACACTGCCTTCCCAGTCTTTATGCTAAATGTGATTTGTAATAGAGAAAAAGACTGGCTCCTATAAGCAAGGCAGTGCTCAGTTAAAAATCCCACTGAGAGACTTTATCTTTCTTGCATATTTAATCTTCTTGGAAGCTACCATCCACATGTCACGGTATCCTAAAATATAGGTATGGATTCTTAAAACATCACTGCAATTGCAAAAAGAGTGTGCCAAAAAACTGTTTTAATGTTCTTGCTTGTTTTGATCTAATACATTGTGTAAAATTATACACAACGCAGTGAGGGCAAGCGGGGAATTCTGTGAATCTCATTTTTCTGATATATTTTATGGTTTGGGGGTTTTTTGGTTGATTGGTTGGTGTTTTCTTTTACCTTGTTTTGGTTTTTTTGTTGATTTTTTTTTTTTTGGTTGGGTTTTTTTGGTGAAAGATTTTTCTCTGTTTATTTTGTTTTTGTTCTGTATCTAAATATAATCCCACCTTTTTGGGGGCTCTAATATGTATCTTACTTTGTATTGTGATATCCTGTTCCCTGTCACACTGGAGAAGCCTGCAGCTGTCTAAAGCTTAATTATGCATGAATGCAAAGCTGAGATGCTTGGCCAATAGTGTCTCAGCAGAGTATGGTTTCTCACTTGTTTTTGTTTGAATTATAATTGGGTAGATTTATATATCCCAAACCATTCTGCCCCTTGTGCATGTTCTTCCTTGCTTCTGTTGCCTTTGTTTGAACCAGATTCTGAACAAGCCTTTTTGAATGCAAACTGTCTATTAGATCTAAGATAGGTCATTAATGGATTTGACAAATCCTTTCACCTTAAGACAGCTAAAAAAGGTACAGAAATGAGTCTCCTCCCCTATCAGTTCTGCTCCAGATGGTTGGAGGTGGGGTGTTCTTTATTTTTTTTAATGAATAGCTAAATAGAAGCTGGCATCTGGTTTGAAACAAAGGAGGCTTGGAGCCAGACTTCTAAAAGGGAGGGTAGTACCAAGCAATAAAGTGCTACACCTGCTAAAGGGAAGGTAATAGAGGCACTGAAAACACATTTGTAGTCACAATTACTGTGTATAGAAAGGCTTTAGACAATTGTTGTCAAGAAGACGTAGATGGTAAATCTACAAAGTCAACAAATAACATTGTCAGGGGTGATAAAATATATGGCCCTATCATTTTATATGAATGGCACGAATTAGTGACAGCAATAGTGCCTATTTTCTGAGCACCCTGAATATTTATTCAAACTTGTTCTCAGCAGCTAAACATCTCAGTTGCTGCACTGTTTTTCATTAGATTTATGGTTGCAACTCCTGAACAGTGTAAAACACACTTTAAGTTAACATCTGCATGCACATCCTTCAAAAATACAAAACCATAAACATGGAGACATTCAAAGGAGCACTAGGGACAGGTGGCTATGTCTTTGTGCTGACAGTCTTAATTCTTGGAAAATTAATCCCATTTGGAATGTGGAGAAGTGATGTTATAAGCAATGAAAAGCTAGAAGTTGCTGTTCCCGTGAAATATTGCTACTAGCACTACCTGAAGGGTAGATGGCAAGGAGGGAATTTATTTCCCCGCTATTGCCTTCAGATTCAAATATTGATGCATAGAGGATTATTACTCTTTAGCTTTTTAAAGGTACAGAAGCTAGCTGGCTCCTCTCTTCCGTGATCCCAATAGAGCCATCAAGCACTTTACTAGTAAGCAGAGTTACCTTATACACAATTTCATTTTGTAATGCAGTTCTGAAGATAGCATAGGATGTTCAAAAGAATTGAAGTGATGAATATCTCTCTCTTCCTTCTTCCCCTTTCTCAGGGAGCATTTTGCTTGGCAGAGAGCTGTCACGGTGCTCACTAAACTCCTGCCTGCCTCCCTGCTTCTCCTCATCCTCACCAGACACAAGCCGTGCCCAGAAGAACAGCACGGGCTGTGGCATGTCCAGCTGCTCTCCCTGTTTTGCCCAGTTGCTCCTCTCTGGTCTTTGTTAGCCTGAGCCCAGGTACTGCTCTAAGAGCACCAGCCCTCATTAAAGATTCAGAACATGGGAAATTTGAATTGGCACTAAACAAATGACCACTGTGTCAAATGGCTCAGAATTTTGACACTGGATTCACTGTGGATTTAGCTCTTTCTTAATGTTGGTTTAATGTGACTTTAACACAGACCTGAACGTGAACAGGGCCAGGTTTTTCTTTTATGTATCTTTCTTAGATTCTGGAACATCACATCAGACTTCTGGCAAGGGTTTCTTATACCCACAGGTGTTTTTAAATATGCATTTTTATGTAGTATAAAGGAAACATTTTTTTTTGTTCATAACGTATTATTTCCTGCTGGTCTTGACACATACCATTCAACATATGTCTTACAAGGGACTGCAGGGTAAAAAAAAAAAAAATAATACCCACAATAGATAAGGGCTGTTTTCCCCAGTGGATGATGGGAAAATGATTGGGTGTGCGGAGGGCAATTCCTTGCCCTCTTGAAATCTGAAGCCCAGAAAGATGGAGCTTTTGTGTGTCTGTTTTAAAAGGACTGAAATCCATTTACACATCAATGTCAGCTCCTGCTAAAGAAAGCCAACATTGTTGATGTTGATGCTTGTCAAATACAAATAATTTGTTTTCAAGGGGAGACAAGTACAAAGCTTCTTGTCCACTAAACAGAACACATTAAATATGACCCTTTTTCTGGGCACATGTACACTAGCACAAGAAAGCACAGGAGATATATAATTAATATTAGCTAACACACAGTAAGGTTAATTGTTGCTTCTCTGAATACTTAATCTGCAAGCAGTTGATAAATCCCACAATGAATAAAAGCAGCTCATATTTAGGTCACACAAAGTCATTGCTGTTTTTTAATTTAAACTGTGCACTAGATTAAAACACAAGAGTATTGCAGGAGGACGATTCAGAAGCAGTGGCAATAGGCTGTCATTTGGCATAAAAAGTTTCCCCAGCACACCCTAGGGACATGTTAATCAAAGCTTTTTAATGGATTCAGTCTGATCTGTGACAGGCTTTGTTCCAGAGATGGCATTTGCAGGATAGAGCTGCAAGTTATCAATAAGACACAGTAATTGCTGGGAGTGATTGAGCCTTGTTCCTTAGGCTTCATACCATTCACTCCTTTTTATTATCAGTCAAGGCCAGAGATGTCTTGCAATAAGCAGTCAAGTGATGGCTTGTTTCTTTCTTTAATCCTAAACCATATAATGAAAGAAAATGAAGAAACATGAAAATTTGCATTAATTAAAAAATGTATAAAACTCACTTCTGTTTTCCCCCTGCTATGTTTTATATTATTTTTGCCAGGATTTTGTGGTAATTCTTCAACCTCTATCATGTACTGATAAATCCTTTTTAAGCAGTCAAAGCCTTTCACTGCCTGGTTAAAGGCTTCAGTTCATCCATTGACAGTTCTTTATTAAGTTATTCATCATCTCTTGGAAATCAAAGCATTGGCACAATCAGTAATAACTAAGGATAACACTTATCCCCTACATGGATAGTTAGCTCTGCATCCATTTAGGAAAGATAACTCCCAACACTGAAATGAAAATTCTTTAGTGCTATTCAAGAAGGTAATAGAAACCTAACATTTTTATATAGTGAAGGGTCATAATCCTCCCTTTATAGTACCACAGTCATTCCCATAGCAACACATTATACCTAAACCCACTAGGGATTATGACCTCTCAGTATGAACAAACAGAAGGAAAAGTTGTTTAGAAGAGAAGGAATCTCTTTGATTAGTAAAAGACAACACCAACATCCTGTGTGTGCGCACATAAGACAGACACATAGACAGCAGCTAAATTGAATTTTAAGTATGAATAGACAATTAAATGATTGTTAAAATCAGATTTGTTGGTTTCAATGAGGGTTTGTTTTGTGCAGTAACAGAAAAAGCTGTAATAGATTTTGCTTACTATATTTACTTTTTTCTGAATTATGTTTGTTGGAAATCAGGTTAAGGTTTATTTATTCTAGTAACCTTACTCTTGACAAAGCTTAGTGACATTAACAGGTGAAAGCTACCACCTGAAGAAAAACAGAGGTGAGGAGTAAGGATTGGTTCTGTCTTGTTTTTTTTACTGTTCAGTAAATAATCAGTTCTTGTCATAATTGCAGATGATCAGAATATATAGTTTCGAGGCTGTCTGGTGAAAGAAATGGTTTGGTTGAAACTTTCTTGAAGTATATTTCCTAAATAACAAGAAAAAAAGAGATTAAGTATTGCACTACTTCGAAATATTCAATCTACTTGATTGTCTTGCTATACTTCTAATGTTTGCATATCTCCTTTTTTTGAAACCATCAAACTCTGAATAGATTATTTCACATTTTTTATTAAAAAAACTGATTTTTTTTTTTTAAATTCAACTTTAAACTGTTGGGGAGTGTCACAGTTTCTTCCAAAGAAACAAATGTGCTACCTTCCCTGCCCATCAATTATGTTTTTACTTAACAAGGAAATTATTTGCTACATATTTGTGAAATATTCTGAAATTTTCAGCTTGAAAACACCAGAAATACCAATATTGTGTTCTAACATAACTAACTCCGTGTTAGTTGTGTCTGTAAAACTTAAAAATCTCTTTTGAAATATTTAGAGACCGAAAAATTTATTCATGCCAATTATATAAAAATATTAAACATTTTTAATTTTCCTTAGTCTTTAAAATTATTCAGTTTTCATATAGTATTGTAATGGATATTTCCAATAATTTCATAACCAAAGCAAGACACTCTCTCTCTTAGACACAGGAGTAATCTGTATTATATTCTGCCATATCACAACGTGTATATATGTTCATGGTTCTTAGTTTTAAAGATGTGAACAGTTCATGAGCTATTCTGCTTTCATCACATAAAAACTGAAGCACTTCCACTGAGAACAAGCATTCTCCTGATGATATGTATTAAGTTGTCATTTTCTGCTCTCTCTTTAAGCTGCAGCCCATGTAGGAGGCATGTGGGCAAGAGAGGTCATGATGCATTAGCTATCTTATACTAGGACACTTGGAATATAACTTATGACCAGTCCATGTACCTTCTGCTTTGCTTTATGTGGTTATTACATAAGGCAAACATGATATCTTGTTTTAACCTATACTTTCAAAAGGACAATTTCTTCCTTACAGTGTTTGTTCAGGGTTTTTGTTCTGTAAGTATCTAAAGTACTCAGAAATTTATTAATTTTGTAAAAATATTGAGTTTTCAATAACACACATCTAGACTTGGTTAAAAATGTTTATGTGTGTAGCGGTTTAGGGCAAATCTGGGAGGAAACCTCCTAAGGGGCACTCCCTCCCCTCCCCCCAGCCAGTTCAGGGGTGGGGGGGAACCCTCAGAAAGAAGTGGAAAGAGCCCTGTTTATTAAACAAGCAAAGCACTCCCCGGCACAATAAACTGAACAATACCCGATGACAAGAACTTGGTGCCGCTCTGGAGAGATGACAGATTTTGGAAAGAAGCCCCTCTTGTAGGTGGTTGCTCTGTCTCAGTCCCCCTGGTGCTGGGAAATGTTGCTATGCAGATCCTGGTGGGTTCCAGATGCAAACCCCCACGGCCCTCCCCCAGGTCCCCAGNAGGCCAGCCGGCTGAGGGGTTTGTGAAAACAAACTGCACGCCTCTCCCTTCCCCCGGTTCCCAGACCCAACACCAAAGGCACACATATCCAACCCAAACCCAACTGACGACGGGGGGATACAAACATCACAACGTCACTCCAGGACAATGTGATATTTTCCTGGATTTTTTTTAATGGATAATTAAATGTAAGGAACTATTTTCTAGACATTAGAAAGTGTTTATGCAGAAGAATAAGTATTTAGCTACTACTGCTTAAAAGCTTGTCAGCAAAACCAAAAAAGGGTCTTTTTTTTCCACAATCCACTACAAAGCAAATTCACTGTTAATTTGCTTTTGACGGTGTCCTGCTAACAAAAGAGAGACTTTGATGAAGTCTTTCTCCTAAGCAATATAGAAATATAGCAATCTAGGAAGATCATGGTCATTACAGTAAAGATCGAAAAGCTGTTTCAGATAGATTATTCATTGTTCTTAAATTCTATGGTACAACAGTCTCATACCATTGCTGCATATTTGGAATACAAGTGTGAAATTGTTATTGGAATGATTGTTGAATTCAATACAATACATGAGTGAACCCTTCTTGCTTGCCCTGAATAAGGAAGAGTTGTTAAAAGGATTTTTTATTGATATACATTGTCATTATTATTGTTATTTATTAATCTATATTGATTTGAAAATGTTCCATAGAGAAAGACTTTCATGAACTGAAACTTTCTAGTGTTTCCTATATACATTATTAGATCCTGCATCCTAGAATGAAACCACATAACTTTTCTTTTTTTTTTAGATATTTGGACATGAAAATCATCCTAAGGGCCAGGCCTTTATTTGATCAAGAGTGTAAGCTATTCCTTTGAGACTATAGTTCCTCAGGAGGCTGGAAACATTTTGAACTTTAAAAAGTCTCTTCTAAACTTCACACTTCTAATAACCAGATTCAGGCACATTGTAACACTTCCTTTACATCAATAAGCCTAAGATGACTAATTTACCATCAAATACTCAGTCAAGAAAGAAAACCCTTTCATAAGATGAGGATCAGGAGGATGGTTTCTGATCTAATCGACTGTGGTGCAATTCTAGAACAATCCTGATAATTTCAGTGCTGTTCACTTTGGATTTAACAAATGTGACAGAGTCAAATTTAGCCCAAGATTTTTATTAAAAACTAATTAAATTAACTGCTTGCACATTAACTACACATGCAGACTTTCAAGGGGAGATAACATGGGTCTGGGAGGGAGAAGTTAATATAAGATGCCAAACTACAAGGTGATTTTTCTGCAATGACACAGTACATATGTTGTGCTCTTCCTCTCATCTGATCTCCTCCCTCTCATCTCCCAGTCATGCCCAAAACATTTATACTTGGTACCTTTGATCCTTTTCCTGCCTTCAAACCCTTTAGTGCCAAGGCCCGTGTCTCTGCAGGCATTTGTTTTGGTGAAATATTGCAGAGAAGAAGTCAGGCATGTCTGAATTTTCCTGCAGGACATAAGTTTATAGCTTTAATATTATCAACCAAAACCTTCCTAATTTTATTTTCAGCCACAAAATAGAGCTTCAAAATTTAATTTTACCTATTTGTGGGCAGGGCAAACAATTTTTTATAGCCTCTTTCTTTTCCCTCACCTGTCTTTCATGGAGATGACAACCAGACCTTTTTCAAAAGGTCTGTGAGTCACATAATTTTTCTGCAGAACTGAAATTTTAAAGCAAAGAAAGACATCTGGAAAAGAATAGGACTATGTAAAAGAAGAAAATGGGACTAATAGACTTCTGACCAAAAACAAGTTGGTACAGATATTCTAGCAAATGTACATTATGTGTCCAGGCCTTGCTGGGACTGAGCCTTTCATATCCCAATAACTTCAGTGAGAGCTGTGTCTACTCAGTCCCGCAAAAGAAGAACTGGACACCTTTTTATGCAGGATGAGATGTTTATGCTGACTGTTGTAAGAACTACAGAGGGAAGCCACTCTATGTGGTTTAGGAATGCAGTCTCATAAAAGAGGTATGAAGTGTGATGCCTCAGGAATTTAGGAGAAACCATTGGAGAGAGGCAGTGTGACAGGATGCCAGTGTAAAATTTTGACTGAAAAAGAACAAAGGAGTCTGTCTAAAATACAGTGGTTTATTGCCCTGCTAGTGCTATAAGAACTTGAGTTTCTATTGGTTTCACATAACATTTGAACACTTCATGTATGTATTTACAAATGTATTGTAAATACTCCTGGATCCCTTGGGAAGACAGGAAAGCTTATACTTTCCTATTTTTGCTGTTAAGTAGCTGGAGAGTGGAGAGCCACTGTCAGCTTTCAAGATACATCAGTATCTACTTAGACAAAATATTACAGCATAATGGTGCACATTTTTGCTACTCTCATAAATTTGGCAGTAAATCCCTAGTGATCAGTGTAGAAGTTTAAAAAACGATTGGGGTATTTTTTTTGTGGGTTTGGTTTTGGTTTTTTTTGTTGTTGTTGGTGGTGAGTTTTTGTGATATTTTGAATGACAGCAACTGGCTTGCCTAAGATCAGACAAGGTAACTGTTCTAGTACTAGGACACTAGAGCATCCTCCTCTAGCTGCAGGAACTCAGAAAGGAGAGAAACTTATAAGTCCATACAAATTTAGCAAGGAGGCTTTATCCCCTCCCATTTTTCTCCACATGATGCTGTGAGTTACTTGTATAGTCTATAAGCTCCTGTGTCACAACTGGGCATAGGTGAAGCATTGGTGTTCACCAGACTAATGCTATAAGGAACACAGATGTTGAAATAAAGCAGAGAATAGAGCCGAGAAACAAAGGAGATTTAGTACAGGAATAGTAGATGCTATCATAAGCAAAATGTTAGTAAACCTGAAGCATACATATATTTGAAATGGATTTTCTAATAAAACTGTAGTTGACACAAATTTATTTCCTTTCTAATTTTTCATCTGAGTTAACACTGAGATAAGATCATGGCTGCTCTGGGAGGCAGTGCTATCCCTGCCGTGCTACAAATATAACAGCTTACATTACATATATTTACAAGTCTACCAAATTCAACCAGTTTTTAAGCCAAAGGAAATAATTTCTTTATGTCAAAAATTATTTTATGAGATCTAATAGTGTGGTATGGCTGCTTGTCTTTTAGAAAGCTACTAATTATAAACATTTAAAAATATTAAGTCCTCGAGACTTCCTATTATAGAGTCTAATTTGATGCGGTGTTGGATTTGATAATTCAATCATGCAAAGAGAAGGCTTGACTGCATGAGATCCCTTCAGTTTCAGAATATTGTTCTAAAGGTCAAAAGCAGAAGAGAAAGAAGAGGAAGTCTAACACAAAGGTATGAGATAGGCTAAAAACTTGAAATAATTATAAAATAATAAAATGTTATTATTGCAAGTTTATTCATACAAGTTTTTAATCTGGATGGTTTTTTAATCCCCATCTTTTCCATCAGTTTAAAGGAAATATCATAGAACCCTTAAGGTTGGAAACAATCTCTAAGACCACCTAGTCTAACCACTGACCTATCACTGCCATGTTTATCATTAAGCATGTCCCAAGTACCATATCCACATGCTTTTTTTTACATTTCCATTCATATTTTCTCCATTACATCCCCAGGCAGGCTGTTCTAATTCCCCACCAGAATTTTAGTGGAGAATTTTTTCCTAATATCCAGCCTAAACTTCCCTTAGTACAATTTGCAATTGTAGCCTCTTGTCCTGTCGCTGGTTTCCTGGGAGAAGAGACCAGCTCCCATCTTGCCTCACCCTCCTTTCAGGGAATTGTAGAGAGTGATAAGATCCCCTCTGGGCTTAATTTCCTCCAGGCTAAACACCCCCAGCTCATTCAGCCCTCTTCATGGGACAGACCCTTCCTTCCCCAGTGTCACTGCTCCTCTCTGAGCTTGTTCCAGCCCCTCAATGTTTTTCTTGTAGTGAAGAGACCAAAACTGGACACAGCACTCAAGGTGTGGCCTCACCCATGCCAAGCAAAGGAGGATGGTCACTGCCCTTGTCCTGCTGGCCACACTATTGTTGATACAGGCCAGGATGTCATTGGCCTTCTTGGCCACCTGGCCTGGCTCGCATTCAGCTGCCACCAGCACTTCCAGATCCTTTCCTGCCAGGCAACTTTCCAGCAACTTTTCCCCATGCAATTGCACTGCCTGGTGTTGCTGTGACCAAAGGGAAGGACCTGAAAACTTACCTTGTTATTTGCCTTCCTCATCCAGTTGGCCTCAGCCCACTGATACAGCATGTCCAGATCCCTCTGCAGAGCTTTCCTGCCCTCCAGCACATCAACACTCCTGTCCACCTTGGAGTCACTTGCAAACTGACTGAGTGGGCACTCCATCCCCTCATCCAGATCGTGGATAAAGATATTGAACAGAGCTGCTTGCCCTCAGTATTGAACACTTTGGAAAACTTGTGACCATCCATCAGCTGGCTAACTCCATTCTCCACCATGTACCATCCAGGCAGATTTGCACTCAGTGTACCATACATATTTTCCAGCAATTCGCAGCTAGTTTCTTCAGGAGAATGTGTGGGAAATGGTGTCAGAGGCTTCACAAAAGCCCAGGTGTGCACATCCACTGCCTTTTTGTCATCAGCTAAGTGGGTCATAAAAGGAGATCAGGCTGGTCAAGCAGTCTACCTTAAACCCATGCTAGCTGAACTGACACTGACACTGTTTGTTTTGCACGTGCCACGTGACAACACTCAAAATTATCTGCTCCATGAATTTCCCCAAAACGAAGAGCAGGCTGAAAGGCCTGCAATGCCCCAGATCCTCCTTCCAAATCTTCTTGTAGATGGACACCACCCTGGGTGGCCTGCAGTCAGCTGTGACATTCCCAGTTGCCCATATTGACAAATGATCGAAAGTGTTTCTCTTTCCAGCCCCCTCAATACCCTTCCAACCCCTTGGACTTGGATATCCATCAGTATTTCCACCTGAATTATGGGGGCTTCATTCTGTTTCCCATACCTGTCTTCCAGCTCTGGGGCCTGGGTGCCCAGAGGGCAACTCATGTTGCTGTCAAGGGCTGAGGCAAAGAAAGCATTATTACCTCAGCCACAGTGATATTTCCCTCTGTATCCAATAAAGGGTGGCTGCTCTCCTTAGCCTTTGTTTAAGTTGCTGCTGATTATTTTTTTAATATTTTACAGCAGTAACCTGTGCAAATGTAACAATAAAACTGGTCACTCCTAGGATTTTTGTCATGTGCTATAGAAGGGTGCACATTTGACCTACTGGGGATATCATTAAGCAAAGCAAGTAATATGTCTGCTATTATATTTATTAAAAATGTGAATGAAGCTCAGAAGTATGCTTTTAAATTGATTTGGGAGAACAAAAACAGTAAGTATTAAGAGATGCAGACAGTCTGCTTCCTTCAATGGCTCCTGTGTTTCGCTGATCATTTCAGAAGGAAAAAAAAAAAGACCCTGCAAGGAAAGTATTAAAACTTTGGCTGAAAGAAAAATAAGTATGTGCCAGAAGATGTAAAATTCTTCCTATTTATTTCAAGTGTTAACACATTTTAATGGTTAATGTTGCATTACAATGAATTTTCTAGTCAAATGGCATTCACATCAATGCCAAGCAATTCTTAGGATTCAGACTTCTTCTGTGGTGAATGTTCTTTGGTCCAAATAAATATTGTATTTTATTATTCCACCAAAAAAAAAAAGCATTACCCTGAGGTGCTAAAAGAGAAGATATTCATCAAGAACAACATTTTCTGTCTCCTTGCATTCAGTTCAAATTCTTAGGGTGAGGAACTTGAACTCCTCTGGTGAGAACATCTTTTAAATGTTAAGGTCCAATTTTGTTTCTTCTTTAATTTTGTCATTTTCCTTATTGTCTTTCATACTCAACCCCTTACATTTATTTATAAATATTTGAATTCTTTTCCCTTGTTATTTCTAGATAATATTCCATTGAAATTCCTGATTGTATTTGTTCTACTGAGGCATTGTGTGTAGCAAAAGTGGTGAAGATGTTTCTTGGCCTTGGTATTTTATAGATGTAAAAAGGCCATGTTGGAAGAGCTAGAGACAGAATTCAACTGCCTTAGCACAGAACATTTGTCATACAGCTTCTTTGCACTCAAACGTGTCTTTGAGTGTAGCCTGGCACTGCTCCTCAAATGGCAGTGAGCATGAGCTGGTTCCACTTGCAAAGAAGATTGTTCCTCCATGTCACATCATCCTGTCCCGTGGTTGACACCTTCAAACAGTACTTTAGGGGAAACTCGGGTGCCTTGGATGGTCTGAGACCACCTAGCAGTGAATAGAGGCTCCCTGCCCCTGTCCCAGCCACAAGCTTAACCTCTGACTGCTCCCACTTACTCAGTCCTCATCCTACCCTGAGCTGACCGGCAGAAAATAAGCCACATAAAAAAAGAGTATAACCTTTGTACTTTGTATTGCATTACTTCTAAAATATCTGTCTATGTCACAATAATTCAAAAATGAGAATCCACATGGAGAAAAGAATTGAAAAGCGACTTGAAAAAAAACCCTAAATTATTTTCTCTTTTCATAATGAAAGTACTACTAAGTGTCTGCCTCTTAATGATTTCCATCTATGCATCCAGGATTTAAAAATATAAAACTGTCATACAACCCCCTAGATATAAGTTTAAATACAACTCCAAACAGACCTCTGTTCCTCTGTTCCATTGAAGTTTATCTTTTTATCACTCCTTCATCCAGCTGTATCTTGTTAATGATAAAACAGAAAGACTTTGAAAGGATTTTGAAATCGTTAATTTAAATGTTAGCACCTTACAATTGAGTTCTTGTAGTCAGGATAAGCACTAAATTTGCTTGGGTTTTTTTAGAGACTTACTAGCTAATGACAGAAAGACCTCTTTCATGTGTAAAAATGTAATACAATTTGTGCAGTTGATGTGAGGCTTGGAAGGGCACTCCCAGAACCTCCTCCCATTCTGGGAAAACAGATATTAAACCAAATTTATAGCTAGTTCAAAGCTAAGCAAAGGACTGTCTTGGTAAGGTTATACTACTTCTTTGTCCTGTTAGTCCTTCCTTAGGTCTCCTTGCTGAGATGATTCTGTGCTCAGAATTATTTTTCTGAATTATCAGGGCAGTCATTGTGATGGTTAGTATCCAAATGAATATAACTACATGATGTGAACTATATTACGTGTTTTCCTCCAAGGCACTTGCATCCATGTAAGAATGCCAAGTCTTTGCAAAAGGCTTTCAGAAATGAATACATTTGCAATCTCTTTTAGGTGACAAGAAATCGGATGGCAATAAAATTACCATGTAGCACACCTATGCACACACACCACACAAGTCTAGCTTGACTTATGGATGCCCTTAAACTCAAAATAAATTTAGGTGTGCTTTTGCCTCAAGAAAACAGGAACCTCTCACAGATGGTGTGCATTATTTTCCAGGCTACACTATGTCTATACCCAGCATCTCTAACCAAAGAGAAAAAAAAGGAAACTCATCCTTTTTATCCGATAATAACTCATAATGGTCATGGTCATGTTTTGTAAATGAGAACATAAATTTGAATAAATTTTGAAACTTTTGACAACATGTCTCATACAGCACAGCATTCATGATACATAAAAGAAAACCTGAAAAGATATTTTACTGCATGGAAATATGCATGTTCAAATAAATCTTTATTTTGGTGACAGGTATACAAGCAGTTGTTATAGCACCTGGAATTTAGTGAAGATCTGAGGTACTCTTACTCTGTTCTTTGCAGCTCAGGGACAAGCATTTGCACATAGGTGAGCAGAAGTAATATTTTGTGTAAGACAACTGACATTTCTCTGAGTGTCCAGGCAATGAGTGGGTTAAAAATGAACAGAAGGTAGGTTGCATTCACACTATGACTACATATGTGTAAATAGTGTATTTTTTTTTCCCAAAAACACTTGTAATTGTGTAACTGCAGAAACAGTTTGTTATTACCTGACATGCACAAAACCCCAGTGAACAGAGTGAGATATCTGAATGCAGTATACTGCATATACAGTAAGTGCTTTATTGTAAGCATCAGTAACTACATCATAGATAATTAGAAATCCCAGTACTGTAACTGGTCTGAGGCTTTAGTCTTAGTCTGATTTAATTCTGTGATTGTTTAGTACACAGACTTGCCTGCAACCTTATGTGAGAAAGGTTTGAAGAACATTCACCTGCTTTTTTTAATTTCAGAATTAACCTCCTTAGGCTCCATGTCTGACTGGCTGAGAGTTAGGCTCCATTTGGGAACAGTATGGAACAAGAGGTTCCCTTAAGCTTCTCTCAGCTATGCTAAGGAGGAGCTCATTTCTCTCCTTTGAAGACAAACAGCTAGTCTCGACTGCATCAAACAATGGTTCGAAGAACCTGTGTGACATCCTCCGGTATCCTCTGTTTCTCATTTGCAAAAGTTAGGTAATCATCATGATTACTTATTTTATTGTTTTTTGAAAACACTTAAGGAATACCAGAAGGAAAAAGTTAGGGAAATGCATATTACTACCATCCATCATGATCTGAGGCTTAAATTAGTATCTCTAACTTGCAGCAGAAGCATAATTGCTAACTGCTTAATTATTTATTTCATATTGTACTTTTCTATTTTCATCTGCTCTGTCCTCTTCTCTTGATTATGTTTTCTTCCTTTCTTAGGCTACAGTTAAAATGGCTGATACACCTGGCTCAGAAATGCTCTTCTTCTTGCTTCTTCTGAAAAATTTCCTCAAATTGTGTCGTCTTCTTCTTGCAGAAGCACTCATTTCCAAAGTACAAGGAGAATGTTCAACTACAACAATGCAGGGTATTGTTATCTACAGTCTGAAAGGCCCCTGTTCATATGACTGGATTGAGCAAAGAATGAGCAAAGGTATGAAAATTTTCCTTCATGAGAAATAGATTATATGGGTAACCCCCTTGAAAAAACGTGGCAAAGGGGTCCATGAGGCCAGAAAAATTGTAGAGATTCATTAAAGCTGTGTGGCATAAGGAAACTGAGTAGGAAATTAGTTGTTTCTGTTTCTTTTAATAGAGAATTTGACCTTATAATAAAATAGAAATTAAAGAAAAACACCAGATTCAAAACAAACTCAAGGAATAGTTTTTCACACGATACATAATTATGCTCTAGAACTGCTCTGCTCAGGTGACAGTCTACTGTGTCTCAAAAAGCACTTGATCAAATTAATATTTAAAAAAAACCCCTTTTTCTTAGATCATCACGTGGATTCAATTGGGTTTTTGAAGGCTGTTATCATATCTGGGCATAAGGTAAGTCTCAAATATTTCTATAAAGTCGCAGCTGGACAAGAGAAGTACCAAAGTTGAAAAGTAACTTTTTCCTTTTGTCATCACAAACTTTTGTGTTTACTTTTGTATGGTAAAAGAATTTTACTGAAACTGCATTGAGTTTGATTTGATTGTCAATACTTTTGTATCTGCTGAAGAAGCAGGGAAAGAGAAATTCAGGAATTCTGGCCTCCTTCTTTAACTAGATTTTGTTATCCTATGTAAAAATTAAAGGATTGCTAACTTCAGCCCAGCTCCTATGACTTTTTAATTAACAGGCAAACTCACAGCCAGAAACAAACCTAATGAGAAAATTAAAATTAATATTTGTAAAATATTAGCTGGTTGAAAATTGGTGCAGCCTGTAAGGTCAAGCCTATCCAATGACATATTCCTAATAAGGCATGGGTGCACCCTGCGGAGACTAAGGGAACATTTCCAAAACAGCATTCTTGCCATTCACTGGAAGATAAGAAAGGAATTAGACTTTATCTTCAACAGATCTCCTAGTACCTGACAGTTTTAGGGACAGTAATTTCTTGAGTTTTTCTGCTTACATCTGTTTGATCAAAAGTGATGGCAGTGATTTGTGGATTTACGGATGAGCAAGGTAGGAAACATCCCGAGAATTAACTCATGCAGTATCTAGAAGACCTCCCCCATCTTTCCTTTCTTTCCTCATTCATCCTGTTTTTTAGAGTCATTTGTTCTTTAGGTAAAATAAGTGGTTGTGCACCAGATTAACAGATTTTCAAGCACTGTAAACCCTTGTTTTGTGAAAGTGAGAGCAATAATACCATTAAAAATGTTCAGGCACAACCAGAACACTCCAACAGATGTTTGACCTCTTTATCAAAAACCCCTTTCCTGTTCCTCAAGCACATTTCAGAATCATCTGGGAGGTCCTATGAATGATGGCCAAACTGTTGTAACTTAAAATAAGAAGAAAGAGGAAGAAACTTTTGAGCACAGCTGAGTACAGTTGCTCTTTATCTTGACTACAAACTAAGTGAAAAAACATTTCTGAGACTGTGTGTTTTCACTACTTTCCTAGGAATTTATCCTCTGTAATTTGGAATTGAATCTTCTTCATTAAATGGTATCAAATGGCTTCTCTTCCTAATTATTTCTTGCCAGTACAAACACCGTACAGGAAAGCATATGAAATTGGTGGACAAATATCAAGGAATTTAATTGTGAACCCAGCCCAGACATCTTTTTTTTTTAATAACTGAGGTTCTTGCCCATTCATTGCACTCATATATAGTTCTTTTTCTGTGATATTTTCTACTTTCTTAGGTTTTTTTATTCCCTCCTGCTTACCATTGAATTTTTTTTTTTTGTGAATTCCAGAGGTGCCAAAAGCTCTTAATCCCATTCTTGTAATTCCACTGTGAAAGAGTAGAGAGACTCTGTTTTACATAGTGGAATAGACCTCTAACTCTCACAGGACTCTTTGGTTATATTTGGTAACATTTGCTACATATGCTCCAGTCACATTTGCTCTGGGAAAATTGTTTATTTCTGGTGGAGAAAAAGGGGATAAAATAGGTCCAAGTATGTTTCCCTTTGCAATTTTTTTTTCTTTAGCAACAAGAAAATGAAAAGCATTATGCTTCAGTCTTTGGACACTGGCTTTTGATTCTTTTGTTTCTCTGCTATTTCCATGAAATAACAAAGGAAGTGAGAGACAGACAAAGATGACAAAAACTCTTTGGGGCATCTTTTCACTAACTCCAAATATTATGTGGAAAAAGTACTAAACTTTTTAACCTAAAGGTCAAGAGTTTACCTTTCTGAATTTAAATACCTATTTTTCATCATATTAAGAAAATGTGGACAAAATATACAGGGCACTCCCAACAATTATATACATCTAGCAGAAATTATTCCTATTTTGAATTAAATAAATAACTGAACAAGAGAAAACAAATCTAAATTCTGTCAAAGCATACAGGTGTAAGGAAAACTCCATTTCTTCTAATGTAGAAGAATAGATCCTTCTAGGGGGCTATTCATCTTGACCTACAGTGGACATCTAAAATAACTGATTTTAGGGTGCAATATATCTAGTCTGTTACTCTCAGCTGAAAGTAGGTGAGCACAGAGTTACTTATACAAATGTGTGATGTAGGTTTCTAAAGGTGAGAGTGATTCACTTTTGTAATATTTTTTGCATGACTCTGGGTATAAGTATCAGCACTGGTAGACACCATGGAATTTAGCAAATTCTCTGTGCATATTAAACCACACTAAACCACTGGAAAGACTGCATGGGGCTTTAAAGGCATAAAGTGATAAAATCATTATTTTCTGAATATGAGAGAAAAAGTTGGGTTGTTTGCATTTTTTTTTCTTTCTCTCATTTCTGTACAAGATTCTCTAGAGCTGAAAGTGTTTTGATATCTCTCTAACCTAGCCAGAAACACAAGACAAAAATATAGGAGCCAAGATATTCAGTGATGGGGAGGTTCACTTTTATGTTTTGTCATCCTTATGGGTTTAGTGAGCAACACAGAACAGAGGTACCTAGCAGGCTGATCCAGGAGCTTTGTGAGCTTTGCTGACTTCTGGCTGTCTAAATTATAAAGTCTCTAGTGCAAGGACTACTTTTTTAGATCTGCATTTCTACATACCCTAGCACAGCACAGCCCTGATTTTTGTCTGTGCTTGGCTACACTGCCAAGAGTAGATATTACCAGGAGTATATATATGTTGCCAAGATAAATAATAATAGTAATAATGATGAGTCTTGTGATAAGTCTTATGCAGTCTCATTCATACTATGCAAACAAGTTTATATAAAAATTTATGTCAAGAGAAAGAGGTTAGTTTGATATTCAGTAAAGCAAGAAGTTTTGAATGACATAGATGTAGGGCTGTCATGAACGTGCAAAACATTATGATCATTGTCATAATTAGATAACTTTATTTGAGACAAGCTAGCCGTAAAATAATGAATTATCAGTACAGACCATCATTGTGATACCAGCTATACGTACCAAATGTAACTTAAATTCAGCCTTAAAATGGTCCTGTCAAGTAATTTTTAATGAGGTAATATGCTCAAAAATGCCCTTGATTCTCATCATGTTTCTACATGCAACCTGTGAAATAGCAGTTTTTCAAATTTGAGATACTGTGTGTATTAGTAGTTCCCAATTTGAACATAAAATAGGATGAAACTAATCTTACATTTTCAGTGTTCTTTAGCTGTTTTGTGATTGTTGTGGAAAACGCAGGCAGATTCTTTTGTTGTTGACATCAGAAGTGGGGGTCACTCTGGGCCCGCTGAGTACATTCTGAGCTCAAGCAAAAATTGATTTCCTTTTTTTAAAAAGCAGCCGGCATTACAATGAGTAGCTTTCTTTCGATTTTTCTTTTCCACTGAAGCATTCAGTGAATGCAGCAGGCATAATAGGCTGAAGTAAACAGTGTCAGGTTCTGTTATATCAAGAGGTCTTTTAAACTAAGCAGACAAGCTATCATCAGTGCCTGAAACCCTGTAAATGGCAGCAGAGACTGAAAATGAGTTTGTTTCCTGACAAGTGTTTTGACGACATTTTGAAGAATAGAAGGAGATGCCTTGCTAATTACTGTGGCTGCCACATGTTCAGTCATGATACTGTTTCATTAATGAGCAAATATAAACAGCCTGTGTAAGGGAGTAATAGAATTAGGGATTCAATGAAATATGTGCCATCAACTCCGACCACCATAAATATACAAATATCCCCTTTTATTTTGCCTGTTTTCACCTTTATTCTTTGAAGGAGCCAGTACATCTTTCAAATGCTTTGGTAAAGCAAGAGCTGTTTGTGGTAGGGCAAGCTAGGAACAAGTACAGAAAGGATAGAGGTGATTTTTTTGTCAATAAATTCATAAGTTTGGGATAAATATCATTTGACAGGAGTGCAAATTAAAAACAAAAGCAGTATTTATAGCAAGAGATGCAATCTGGCTTTCTGCACACAGTCTAGCGTCAGTCTTGGTGAGGCATTACATTAGAAGGCTTGCAAAACCACAGGCAATTGGGATTAGACATATTACAGCAAGAGAGTCTTAATAATGCATGACAACTGGAAAACAGTGCTTCAGCTGACCACTACCTTTCCTGCAATGGGCTTAAACAAGGCAAAGTTTTGGCTAGATTCAGAGTTGGCTCCAAGTAGTGGGGCAACTTTTCATTCATTAAGAAAAATCTTGGAAAAATAAAAACAAAATACATACACACTGTTATATGTATTTTATTTCTTTGTTTGTTTACTTATTTATTTTTAAATAAAAAACCTTTGAGCTATCAGGTTGCCAAGAACTAGATCTTAGTGGATGCTTCCTGTTTCCACTGTAGGACAATGTCTTCTTGTGCTACTGATCTTTGGAAATCAAAAAATAATATGTTTTTTGTGTTGTGTGTGTGCTCTTTTATGACACATAACACAGGGACACGTTGGGACCTTCCTTTTTGCCACTGGCAGGGGGAAAGGTGCTGTCTCTGTTTGTTTTATGAAATTCCTGGAATTTCGTTTACGTATAATCCCTAATAGTCTTTATGTACAGGGCATATCCAAAGCCTGTGTTCTCCTTTGAGACAGAATATTCTTGAAACTTCTCTGGTGTCCTGCAACTGTCAGTTCCAGCCCCCTGCCTTGTGCTTCTTCACTTTCTTCCAAAGTACACATGTTGCTTGTCAAGCTAGAACAGTTCATATTAAAAAAATACATTTGGAAAAAATGTGTTTTAAAAGATCAACACAAATTTAAAATGTAACTGATTTTCTTTTTAGAAAAGTGTATATTTATTTTTATGTAATTTGACCCTTTTGAAACATTTGTAATAGCACAAAAATAAGACAGTGTGACTGAATGATACTCAGAAATATTTCTTGAGAAGACATTAGCTGAATATTATGTAAATAGTTTAGAATGGGGAAAACATGCTAAGATATTAAGATGAAAATATCAAAGTGATAAAGTGGCTGGTAAAGAAAACAGACTTTCAGAGAGCTTAAACACTGCAAGTCAGATCAAACTGAACACTAGATATAAAATTAGGTATAAGATGGGATGGAAATATGCTGAAGTTGCATACATCAAAAGCTTCATGTCAGTATTTAAATTATGTAGGGTTTTTTCAAATTATGTATGATTTTTTTTAGTTCTTGTCTTCCAAAGCATTGTTAAATTATTGTTTGTTACTACATAGAGTCAGCAAAACCCATAACTGGGATAGTTTTTTTGGTTTGCATAAACATATACATATATATATGTACATATATATGTGTGTATATATGTGTATATAT
>VZDJ01000119.1:970307-1015894 GCA_008694505.1 Cyanoderma ruficeps | reverse complement strand
TATACACACACACACACACATACACATTGTAAGGAAAATTACAAGAATATCAGTGAAAAATAAATATCCTAAGTGTAGCTATAAACTACATGTGTAAGTTCAAAATTTCCTTTTTACTCACTGAAGTTACAGAGGGGCAAGAGATTATAGTCTTTTGAAGTGATCTCTTTCCCTGACATGAGATGCGGCCACCCCTCACCACTCAATGTGTAGACAAGTTTAGAATTGCTTCTTGATTTCTAAGTAACTAGAAAACTAATTACTAAATTAGTTACTAAGATTTGTATCATAGACTCTAGAGCTGGAATCTGGTGTTATGACCATTGTATTGCTGGAGCCTCTGGGGAGTCTTTGAACAGACAGCTTAAAATACAATTTCTCTTTTGACATTAATGCTGGGTTACAGGACATTACCCTACTGCCAGAGCATGCACGAAGACAGGCTGACATTTTCAAACAGTACTGAAAGGATTTCAATGAATCTTCTGTTGTTTTTTACCATAAGCCTCAGGAAAACAGATATGAATTATTTGTCTAGTGAATTATAAGGCTTTCCTTGCATAAAAATGGGCCCTTTATATTTTAAGAAGGTTTTGTTTGTTCATTTGTAGAGATCCACCATAAGGAAATAATGACATTTATACTAAAAATCTTTGTCTCATTATGTGCATGACCATATAATACTCACATTAAAATAGTGGGTGATGTTGAACACTTGATTTTGACCAAAAATGAATTGTACAAAAAAAATGTAAGAGGTATTAATCCATAACACTTCTGTTTTGTTGTGTGGCTATTTGTTTGAGTTTTCTAATGATATCTACATTTGTTACATTCCTGTCAGCAACAGTTCAAGCTGCTCCTTTTGACCCAGTACAATAATCTGTGTGGATAGCACTGCAGATAATTGCCAGGCTGCACAACTTTTGGATCTGATGCCACAAAAGGCAGGATGTTTTATAGAACTGTTCAGTGTGATCTGTTTAGTTGGGACAGGATATGAATATCCTCAGATGATACTTTTATCATTAAATGTGGGATCAGTGAAACTGCTGTAAATTTTGCCCTTCCAGAAGTCTGTAAGGCTGCTGTCTTATGTTCATATGTACGTACTAACCTTTATTTTTCTTTGTTGTTTTTCTTGGCCCCTAGGTCCAGAACTTATTGACCTGGGGTTGTAATTTTCTCTGCATTTCCATAAATGACAAGATACTCTATAGTTTCTTAGTAACACCACCTCTCTTTGTTATCAATATGTCTGAGCCTTATTCTCATGATAGGGCTTGCCACATGGAACAGGGGTAACTGGCTGCAGAACCACGTTGTGGTGTGGTGTTGCAGAAGAAATATTTCTGTGCCCATATGTACTGGTCTTTAGAGTGTCTAAATCTCTGTGGCAGAGATCCAAGATTGAAGATGTAACCCTACAAATGTGATTTTGGAGAAGCAACACTGTCTCTGGCCATGGTTATGATGGCTATGACAAATAACTAGTGAGTTGTTTTTTCTTTTCCCAAAGAGAGTATTCACATAGGATTAGAGTTTGGCTTCTGGTGACAAATTGCACTTAAGAATAATTTGGCATTATAGTCTATATTCTGTGCACACATCTGAACAGAAATTAAACTTTTTATAATTGCATTTTCTTTCTATTTCGTAAGGGACAAAAGGACTTAGGGCAATTGAGAAGGTCATCTGAGTCCTTCCAGGATGATCCTTTTGGCTAACTGGATACTACTGGTAGCTTCTGAGAACAATTTTGTCATGAATATTGCAGTCAAAAGGCACACTCTGCGTATGGAGTCTGGACATCATAGGTATATATTTATGTCCTGAAAATGGGGCAACAAGGCTTTCCTCCTTTCCCTGCAATTCTACTGTTGCACCAAAAATCTGATTCTTATCATACCTTGGGGAAGACATACCAAGCAGGCATTTCTGAGTGCTTGTACTTCTGAGGAGAATGTAATTACTGAGGAAATTAACTTCACAGCCAAAGATTGTGGTGTCATGATAATTTAGTAGGACGGATGTTTTCTGCGCCATCACTAATCTTGTTTTTCCCTTTGTTTTTGGTTATCGCATAATATCATTCATTAAAACTGATAACAAGAATTGCTTCTCCTTAAATTTCCTATCCAGTCTCACTTTTGCTGAGTTAAAGTTTTCTTGGAACAATATATTACAGTCATGCTCAATTGACTTTCTTTATAAAAGTGATAAATCTTTTGTCCAGGTTTATTCTTAGCAGTTCTAGAAACTGCAAAAAATACACATTGCTGGTTTCTTGCTAAAATAATCGTGTATGCAACTCTAGTTTTCAGGCACAACCTTTCTGAGGTTGATGAGAAGCAGGTTACTGAATTTCTTTCATAAGAGAAAGCAGTCTTTGCCTTTGGAGTCAAGAGGAGGTTAGCAGAGAGCAAAGGTGTAGACTATCACTGCTATCAAATCCTCTTCTAATTTTTCATTGAATTTCCCACTGTGGTTTGCAGCAAGAAAACATGTTTACTTCCAGGACAATTGTTTTCCTTCTGTTTAAGTTCAGTATTATAGCTACTGGTCATAACAGAACAAATATTTTGGTCATTCTTCAGACAAAACCTTTCTCTGTGGGTTAATCCACACTGAACAGAGGAAATTTTTTGTAATGTCTTCCCACTGGGATGTCATGAGGAAAATTGTTTGTCAAAATCCTCTCTCATTTTGGAACATGAAAGATTGAAGCGTGTAGTGGAGGAAAGCTTTCACTCTATTTACAGTCTGCTCCTTAAATTAAACTGCTGAAAATGCAGCAACATTATGCTTACTAAGGAGATGACTCATTTAAGTGACATCACTGGTTATAGCTATTTTGTGAGCAAATGGAACCAAGAAATGCAGAAATAAAGATGAGTTGCATTTTCCTCATCATGAGCTTATGAAATGTGTGCTGGTCTATGAAAAAACCAATTCCCTATCTTCCCAAAAAAGTGTGTTTTAAAACATTAATATAAGAAGAAGGGTTATGAAACTATACCACTCACTGTTCACCCAACCAAGATTTTACCTGGTTTGCTGGAAGAACAGTTAATCAAAAGCAAAGGCTGTCAGCTACAAGAAATGGCATAAATACCATTTTGCAAAAGTGAAAGACATGCTCAATGCATATCATGTAAACACTTAGACACCCAAACAGCATTACATGAATACGCAGGAATTAAATGAAAATAGCATTTTACATCATAAGTATTTTTTGCCAAAGCATTGAAGTGTAATGTGACCTTGTATGTAGACTTTAGGATAGCAATAGGGCCTTAGGACAGAAATCAGGCTGAAAAATATGGCTCTTTCACAGAGAAGGAAAAGTTCTAAAATTGATCTAGTCCTTCACTAGTGGTGACAAATGTAGTACACACGTATCATATACAGAAGCTTTTATTTCAACAGTCTCTACTCATGTGTGCTATGAAAATGAAGACTGGAAGTCAGGCTCAAATGGCATTTGTTTGTCTCTGAGTAGTAACTGTTCAGCTGGTAGAAAAATTCACAATAGGGCACAGTATTCAGGACTTTGTACTGCCTCAACATCCAGAAGTCTTTGACAGTGCACAGTCTGCACAGGTCTAGGAAGTGAAGATAAGTGCAACTGGAAGTTAGGTGCATGTAGGAAATAACAAACATAAGCTGTGTTTGCATAACTCCCATGGCTGGCATTGCAGATTGGAGTGTGCACACTGATTAATAGATTCCATTGAGTTCACAAGTGGAACTGAGAAACAGCCAGCATTGTCAGATGTTTCTTTCCCCAACTAATATGACACAGAACTGTTTTATAAGAAATTTTCCATCAAAATTTAATTATATTAGTATGTGTTTCCAAGCTTAGTAGAAAAAAACTCCTGTAAAACTGCCTGTTTTGAATTGGAGTAACTCAGGCAAAAATTGAAGAGTGTTGTCCCAGAGGGGAGATTGCAACTTCCTTGGTCTGCTTTGAAGTTTGGGAAAAACATGGTTGGAATAAGAAGATGTATCAAAAAATGTACAAAAGGGCAGTTCCATACTAACTAATTTCTAAAACCTTTCTTATTTCACATTCCCACATACATATCCCAATGCAGTTCTAAAAAGGCTAAGTATTTGCAACAAGCTTATTCACCCTTAAACACTTTTTTTAAATGTCCCACTTTCACAAACTATCCAAGAGACTGTCCTGGAGTTTGAACCTGTTTGTTTATTTTTATATATCTGCATTTATACATTGGAGATGTAAAGTCTGGGCAAAAATTCAGACTCTCTAGCTTTGCTTTGTTGTGGGATTGTCTACTGAAGTTAAGTGATAAGGCTTCGGCTAAATCCTTTAAATCCTGAAGCCAGCAAGGGCAATATTCATAGTGCTGGGAAGCAGTAAATGATGTTACCTCTAAATCTAACAAAATTTTTAATATCATAGACGTGAAATATCTTTCACTAATACTTTTGGATAGTGGAATTGTAAACACCTCACAATAGTTTTGAGCAGTTGAACTGAACAAGGTAAATCTCTTCAAATGAGTGCATTACTACTGAAAAGTAAAAATAAGCTCTCTTATAACATTTAAGATTTCATTGAATTCTTTAAAATTAATTTAAAAATACAAATAATAAAAATCAAACTTTCTCTGGTATCTGTGTCTTGAGACAAGGTTCAAGATGTCAGTTGGAGCCAATTTTTGAAGAGGCACTAAAGACACGTGGTTATAACACTAGTGCTTCAGGTTGATAAATAATAGGAATTCAATCTTCCCAAGAAGTTGCTATAATAACAGTATTTTAAGGGGGAAAAAAAAGTTATTTCTTTCCAAGGTTTGCTAACAAGTTTTCACAGAAAAAGACAAAAGAGTATTTACCCTTACTTTTTTTGTTGTTTTCTCTTATTCCAGTTGAGGATACAACTATGAACTTCACCATGCTTGTGTTTTCTCACATTTTATCTCACTATGTTCTACATTCTTTTTATCATTTAAACTTTAATTACAACAAAATTATCTGGATTCTCCTGTACCATACTTTTCCATGGAAATTCTTTCATTAAAAAAAGTGAGAAGGATAACAACATGAACTTCTCAGCTGCTGAGAGTCAGATAATGGTTGTGCTAAGGTGCTAGTAATAGTGTAGTTTTTTCCAGTTTATACAGTCAGTAAAAACTTTACAGATCTTGTGTGGCATTTGGGTGAAAGTCAAAGATCTGTAGACCAGTGTAGCTGGTTTGTTACAGTTTCTGGGAATTGAATCAATAATTTTTAATCCTCTTTGTGTTTTCCGTCAGTGGAAACTGTTAGTGGCCTGAAGATCTCAAGATGGACCTAAACTGGAGTGTTATTAATATTATTCAAGATGTGCTAATGTTTTATTAACCTACTTTACTGTACATATTCTAGAGTCAGAAGGTTGAACCTAAGAAAAAGGAGTCAGGGCTTTCACATCAATAGAAATCAGAAAGTTTTGCTGTTGTCAGGGGTGCTATTTGCTAAGCAAAATAAGGACAAGGAATTTGGCTTATGTTAGGTTGAAGGGTAATGAATTTTCCAGGAAAAAGGCATAGCAGCATTTTCCTTCCCATCTGGGTGGTTAATATATCAAGTTGCAGACCCTGTAGATGATTCATTCTGTTTTGTTCCTGGACCTCTTCTTTGGTATACCTGCTTGAATAACCTCCACCACTTGAAGCGAAAAGCCATCTATTTCTCACAGCACCTACCTTAGGGCTTTTTTTATTTCCTTTTCTTTTCAATCATAGCAAATGATTGGTTCTCTCATTGCTTTTCTTGATGACGTAGAATCTTCTTCATAGAATAAACAAATTTTATAGAATAAATTCATTTTCTTATCCCTAATAAAATAAATAATATTTATAGAATAAATTAATTTTCTTCATAGAATAAATACATCATAGAATAAATTAATTTTCTTATCCCTAATATATTCACTTGCCATGCAAACTTCTGAAGAGTATTGAAAACATGGGCTTTTTGTGGCTTGTTCCTTTTCAAACCTCAGTTTTGCTACTATTACAGCCTTTACCAGTTCCAAAGAGTTAAAAGCTATAAAAGTTTTATATGCTTGTTCAGATGATGTCAATATCATTATACTGAATTACCAGGATATTATGAAATTTGAGTTTAATAAATGTTGTTAAAACATATTTAAAATATTGGTGCTTCCATTAAAATTCGAGTCAGGTGTTCATTATGTAAAACATTGTACATGAATGGTTAAGTAAGAAGTGTGGGAAGAGTCCCTTTTTGTTATTTTTGCCTTAGTCTGATTACTCATGTAAGATATAAGAGAAAATGGGGAAAGGTAGTTAGGTCTGGCATCCCTAGATGTGATACCACCTGATCTGATGGTAAAATGATGACTGTAGACTATATTGCTGAAAATAATAGAACCAAACCATTAGGTTTACCTAGTGAACACTGGAGACTCAATTTATCTCTAGATGCCTGGTCAAGTTCTTGCTAGAGTGGGAAGAACCAGAGCATTAGGTTCAGACTATCAGGTCCAGACCATCAAGAAACTGGACTTGTGGACGTCTGTCGCTCAAATGGAGGCGACTGAAATTCTAGCTATGGTTTTTTACAAAATGTAAGTATTAAAATGTCTTTATTTATGAAGCTGGAGACATGTAATTAAAATCAAAATAACACATTGAAACATAAGGAAACTATTTTCAAATCTAGAATATATTTTTTCAATCTTTTTTTTATCTCAGTCCAGAAGTAGCCTAAAAAAAAATCTGGATTTGACCATCTCTAAGTTTTGTAGTACCACATCAGCAATAAATATATATTGTTACTAATACATAAGCCATGCGTCAAGAATAGACAAAATAAAAACACTACTCTGACCACCTTTAGTGTATAAAATCTCCATGGACAGAATCTGCTAGTGTAGGCAGGGCAATAAACTGCATAATAGAAAAAGAAATCCAATAATCATTAATATTTGTCTAGAATGAAAGAATAAAATAATCCTTTTCTTACTCATAATGCATGATGGAAGAATGCTGCTGCAAATGGAACATCCTCTTAATCTAGTAAAATTATGGGTTTGCAATGAATGGGAATAGCATAAAATTGTAATTCAGTTTTCCTATTAGATCCAAGTTGAAATATAAGTGGTCCAGATTAGGCCTTCTCAAAGTTTCAGTTTTTCTCAACTGTTTAGGAATGACTATCCTTAATCTCAGGACATTTGATCTGTGTCTCAGCCTAGGCTGCAGCCTCTATTAGCCTATCATTCATACAAATGATAGAAATGTACTGCTATGACAAATTTCTCTCAATATGATTGACAATCTCTGATAATAAGTATTCTAGGCTGAGCAAAATTGTGGGCAGAATTTAATTTGCAGTACAAAGTTATGTCCTGCCCACTATGAACAAATTCAAGAATTTTGCAATTTCACAATCACCTCAAACAAAAACAGCACTACACAGTTTAAAAAAGAAAAAATCAGAAATTATAGTTGAGTTGTAATGCTATGATTCTTCTACATTGTAATAATATTTTATTACTTTCTTGTTTCTTTTCAGCTGTTCAGCATGTTATGATACCAATTTAAATAATAACATGGAAATGTAACACCATGAATGGCCTCAAGTTTTAGCAAAACAGGGAGATCCATAATGGGATAATGCAACAAAATGCAGGTGGAACAATCACTAATAATTCTCCTGCTGTTCTTTTTTCTCTAATTTTATCTTGGAAGCACGGTTGTCTAGATCTACTCCAGATGTCCTTTTTTCCTATATGGGAAGGAGTTCTATGGCCTGTTCCAAGGGCAGTGACTTAAGTTTTTGGTACCTGACCAGAAGGCCTTGAAAATCTATTAGAACTGTAATGGTTCACTCACAGAATTCAGAAATATATGGTCTCTCATTCCAGTTTCCATAAGAGTATCACTCCAAGAGGTGGTTGTTAATAAACATGTACACCAAAAGATTTGGGTGAAATCCAGCTTTGAGTAGTATAGCAGCACTTTGCAATTCCAGAAATTCAAAAGTTTGCATAAATATTTCAAAGTTTTTGCTGGTTGACAGACAGAGTAATCAGCAAAGACTGATCCTATCTTCTCAGAGTAAAGAAATAAAAATTCTACTGAATTGTTAGCTGAATGTGCTCAAATGATAAAAGAGAGTCAGTTGGGGTGTGTCATTTGGTTTTCAGACTGGTCTTTAATTTAAGATTATCAGCAGCATGTGTTCTAGAATAAAAATATGTCTTTAAGAATTTTGTTTAGGATAGAAGCTTGGATTTTTTTTTTAGTTAATTTTAGCTCTTATGGCATGAAAATGATCAGTAAACACATGTACTTCTTTCATCTTTCAGAAAACCAAATAGCTTCAAATTTACACAGAAATTTTGCTGGTTGGTCCCATTGAGCTAATTTTGTTTCTCTGGAATAAAATTATTTAATACATACTTTATAAAACAGCTAGAAAGAGGATGAGGATGAGAGAAAGTGAAAGTTATCTGCAGAGACAATAATGTATAAAAGAATTTTTTCAAGGAATTGGGCTCTGGACATTCAGTGGACTACTTTCTGAATAACAGTTTATGTTTTTTGGTATAGGCTGCTATGCACAAAACTGAAAGACTTTATTTATTACTGACCTAGGACCAGGAACAAAGACACTGCAATGGACAGATAGATTTTTTAATAGAAATTTAGAACATTTAAATTCAGCTGGTGAATGGTATAATACATTGGATATTTTCAGGAACAGGCCCTAGTATCTTCATATGCTAGGTTAGATACTGCATGTGTCACTTAGGGAGCTGTCTTAGGTTACAATGTGTAACAAAAAATGTTTATTCTATTCCATCTGTTGAAACTGGTTGGGGAGATGTTTTCTTTATCTCTAGTATAACCCATTCCTCATAACTCTAGGGAGGAGGGGGTGGGGGCCTTCTGTGAACAGGCCAGCAGTTAAAACCCGGTGGAGCAATGTTCCTTATCTCTTCTATGACCTGTCCTCCCTCTGGGATGCATCTTCTGTTAATGGGCCGTTAAGGCTCACCACATGACTGATAAAATTTCATCGTCTCATTGTGAGGTTCTCCACCCAGTGGGAGGAGCCAAGCATTTCTACCTGCATAAAAACTGAGAGAAACAGCAAGGCAGCCTGTTTTTCCACTGGATTTCCCGGAGGAGGACTGGATGCTTCTTGGCACTACTGGACCCTTCTACAGGATCATCTCTACCCCAACAGAACCGTATCTGTCACTCCAGGAGGACTTACTTTGGATTTCCCCCAACACCCTGAGCAACAGGGTGTCAGGTCGTGTTCTGACTCTGTCAATGTTTCTAGGATTTTGTTTGTTTGCTTGTGGTTTTTTGTAGTACTACATTTGTGGTTTTAATATTCCTAGTAAAGAATGGTTATTCCTATTTCCAAATCTTTGCCTGAAAGCCCTTAATTGCGAAATTATAATAGTTTTGGGAGGGGATTTACATTCTCCATTCCAAGGGAAACTCCAGCTTTTCTTGGCAAATACCTGTCTTCCCAAACCAAGACAGGAGCTAACTAATGTTAGAGAAAACATGCTCAGAGGAAGAGGTTTGCACAAAGAAAAAGCAGTCATCTCATTCAGAACACAAACCTGGGGTCTGAACACTTGACATGGTAGCTGGTCTCAGGCACTGGAGCAGGTGTAGCTTGGTCAAGGTCTGAGCTGTAAATTTAGACTCCCAGTTTGTCACTTACAACTTCCCTGCCTCAAAATGCTTGAAAATTCTCAGTGCTGTCAAAATCCAACAAGTGTCTACAAAGCACAGTTATGATTATTAAGAATAAAGGTGTGTGAGAAACTGTCACAAACACTACTAAAATGGTGACATTAGTGCTTTGAGTTTTTGACTGATTCATTTTGGTGTATGCAGGGAGAAAATTCTAATAACTTCTTCTAATCAGGAAATTCATCCTGCACATAATTCAAGGAACTTAACTGTCAGATAAATGGAAAATTAGCTAGAATTTAAGGAGTTCACGTAACCATGTCATATGTAATAGTCAAACTAAGTGATGTGGAAGACTTTTTAATTTTTCCTTGTTTTTAAAGAGCTATTTCCCACAGGAACTTAGTTCTTTGACAGTCAAGGTACTGAGCATTAGTAAGTAAAGGAAATAATTGAAACTGCAACCTCAAATGAACAGCAGTAAATTCACTTCCTTTTGTTATCTCCTTACAATTCTCTTCCACTTCTAAAATTTCTATGTGTTTAATATGAAATTTAGTACAATCTATTGGTGTGTATTTCCTAGGGAGCAAAACTGTCTGACTGTCATTTTCGGTGTGCACTGGCTTCTTCTCTTTCTTTCTTTCTTGTTCTGACAGGCTTGTTCCCTTCATCCTTCTGCTCTGAGTGTGCACAAGACTTGGGCTGCTCAGCTGGTTATCTCACTGGGCCAAGGAAAACAAGATACCACTCCTCTGGCAGATGATACCACATTCATAGTTAAGTCCCCTACATAAGCAGCATAACATAGACTTTGAAAATTTGAATTTCCATTTGAAAATGGAAAGAAGACCTGTTTTTCCAGAGAAGGTAGATCTGACATCACTGTCATAATTCACTAAGGTCAGGTTTTCCCTGGGTACTCTTTACCACAGAATGTATTTATATATGGAGTAACATTTCCCTCCATATTTCAGTGGCCTCTAGGAATTGCTTGTTACAGGACACTCCTCCATGGGCAGCTGGATATATCACAAACTGTTCTTTGATAAATATTCCTATAAGCCAAGTTTCAGAAGCTATTTTCTCTGAACTAAGAGGCCAGGTACATTTTCAATTTATTCAGGATGCTTTTTCTGTCATACCATGTGTAGAGACTGTGTGGATTCATGTGGGTGTATCCAGAAATTTGTCCTTACTAAATGTAATTTCTCTTGTGAAAGAAATAGTAGGCATTTTTTTCTTACTATTAATTTGTTGGAAAAATTCTTTTGCTTAAAAATCACAATTCAGTTGGATTAAATAGAAAGAAGAAGTGATTTTAGATATCAACTAAGTATTTCCTTCTTAAATATTCACTGGTTTTGCTGGCTTTCAGTTATTTATAAATCACTGTTTTTGTTTTCCTTTGTATTTAAGTAAGATCCTTTATACCTTTTTTAATGTATAATAAAAACTATGTATATGTGGCACTGTCATCCTGACGCTAAATGTATTGTTATGGTAAAACTGGGTTCTTTCCTGGTGTCAAATGCCTGATGGTCTTCACCTGAGACCTTTGCTATACTGGTGGTGTCTTTCAGAGATTCCAGTCTAAATGGAAACATGGCTAAAATGTAGTTCTCCTTCCTTTGCCACTAAAAAAATTACCCTAGTATTTCTTTTAAATTTCTTTTTCTAAAGGAAGAAAGAAAGAAACAGTTTCAATTCCCAGTACATGCTGTGCGCCTTATCCTCTCCTGCCACAATATTTGGTTATGTGACTGTATTTCCCACTTTTTTGTAATTGCAGCTCATGATTGTCCATTTATAAAGCAACCTGGGGTTTGACAGTTTCCTAATGAGATGTTACAAGCCCTCATTACAGCTACTTTCAGACGTCTGAATGTGGTGTCTTCGGGGGTTTTTTAGATCTTTTTTTGTCATGGTTTTCACCACAGTGAGAAGGTTAAGCAAGCGGGGATCCTTTTATTTCATTTGTAGCCCCTTATTTTCAGTTCTCCAGAGAAAATGATTAACAGTGAAGGCCTAGAGAGCCTTCAGTTTTAAATGTTGAACTCCACATGAAGCAGTCAGTTCCTCTTCCTTGTTCCAGTTGTAAGTTTTGACAATTTAGAAATTTTCATTCTCAGGTGCTGTGAAGACGAGCTTCTCTCTAAATCTAATCTTTGGAGAACTGCCTGATGCTTTTTTCATGTTGTTTGGTAGACATATGAAACAACTGTTAATCATCCTCTGAGTCATACTTTGCCGGCTGGATCAGAGGATCCTATTTTTTAGGTAGATTAATCTACATGTTGCTGCCCCATGATCTACTTTGAAGCTTCATTCTGCTGGAGATATACCACGTAGTGATGGTGAGAAATCAGCTCCGTTGCACACTCTAAGGCTTTTGTCAAGTCACCGTCTTTGAAATGTTGCAGGACTCTTTAATATTCTAAAAAAACAGTAGAAGTTTCAGTATGGTCACCAAAAAGATGTGGCATTACTTGAAGTTTTGACCTTAATGTCACAGGGATATCAATCTTCATTTGCAAATTGGATGTCTTCCCATGGATTAGTTTTCAGGAAACAGAAAACTGGTTTGCTGTTTCTAGGGTATATATGAAATAAATAAGTAAATATGTGCTGTAAGCAACTTAATTTTTGGGGTGTCCAAACAGAAATACTTTGGAATATCTATTTTTAAAAATCAAATATGCAGTATTGCAACAATGTTCAAAATACATTGTTGTTTTTATTCTAGAAAAATATGTGCAAACATTAATTTATACATATATGTAATAGGGGAAAGCAAGCAAACACACACATAGATATATTCAGTCACGTATGTTTACAGAAAGAAGTGAACATTGGCATTTTTTTTCTGTGAGGAAATAACCTTTTATACAAATGTAATCAATTAATATTCACATTGTCTATTGAATTTCCTACTACATTTAGCTTTTGTGACGTATTTCCTTAGCCTGAAAATGTTGTTGTGGTGCCTCTGCAATGATAGTCCTGAGTATTCTAATGAACAATTGCCTATAAAACTTGTCCCCACCTTTTAAGGTTTTTGAAAGTGATTGAGACAAGAAACAGTAAAAAAAAAATAGATTTTATCTTTACTCAACTTAGGTGAAAATAAAGCCAGTTATTGAGTTTCGCCTAAGGTACCAGCTAGTTGTTTAAATCAATTTTTTACCTGAACTTCATTAAAGTTTCCCATTTTCTAAGCACTCAGCTCAAGAAGTTGTTGATGATTTGAACGTATCAGAGCTGATTGCTGTCTCTCACATCAAAGAGATTTGTTGTGTAAAAATCTTTAATATGGTGAGGAAACAGACTGTATATTTTCCAAACTAGGCACCCAAAAAGATTGCACATACTTCAGGATTCAACCTTAACATCTCTGAGATTCCATCTACAGAACAGGTGAAGAAGACAGGTTTTACACTTACACCCGAGGCAAAACTCTGAGGTTTTACAGTGACAGGAAACTTTAGGTAGTGTGCAATAAGTATGACCATAACTTGAATAAAGGGAAACACAACATTAGCAAAACCACCAAATTAACAGAAAGAGTGGGTTTTTTCCCTATGTACAACTCTCATTTGTGGTAATAAGTAGGTAGTGACCTGTGGAAAAAAGCGTCTAATTTCACATTATGCCCAACATATCTTTTCAAACAGATTAGGAAAGAATGATGATGAATTGAAAGAATTGGTTACTTGTCCAAAGATTGCATTTGTTGCTCCACTGCAAAACTGTATTATTCCAATTATATTTTAAATTGTTTTAATTATATTCTCTTAAACAATCGTTTGCCAGCCAAAGTCCAGATAACCTCAGAAATTAATGAAAACAATTATTTTTAGCTATACTTCTTACTAAGTTACAGACATTTCTGTAGATTCTTACACAGGAAGTGAATGAGAAACAAAAAGAAATATTGCCTTTTGCTTATATTTGGGCTTTGAAACTTAGAAAAGCATCTAATCCTGTGTAAGTCCTGTGCATCCTTTTTGGCTTGAGCAAAACTCAGTTTTGCTATACCCTGCCTCATTACAAGCATAACACAGATGTGGATTAGTCCCTTTTCCTTCTGCCTTGATACTTATTCTCACAGCTGAGAAGGATCAGAACAGTTGTTAAAGTGGCCTCTATTAAACTTTTGGATGATTTGCTTAAAATATCTAAATTGATATCCTTCATAAATTTTCATGTAGATGTAAGATCTTGACCTGGGGTTCTCCTATCATCCTGAGTGCTTGATCCCATCTAAACCTTCTTTGTTGTGAAGCCACCAAACTAATCCATTGCATGCTGCTCCTTAATTAGCAGAGATATCAGTTTCAGATCTAAAATTTGGGACAGACGTGTTTGTCAAAAAATTTTGAAATGTGGGCCCAGCTCTGCTGTGTCACTTCCATGATGTGCTACAGGGTGTTTTTTCTCAACTATCACGTGCAATGGAACAAGTCATTATTTTGTAATAGCAAATGCAAATACCTAGAGTGGTACTGAGGCACTGTTTCCTCTGTATTGGAAGCGTGGTGCCAGACTGAATATTGAGCAGGGATGTTTCAGCACACAATGGATTTCAAAGACATTATGTATATTAGCTGTTTTCTCTCACCTCTACCGCTGTGTCCCAGGTCCTGGAGCTGTCAGTGGTTTCCTACAGCACTGTCACTTGTTAAGAATACCTCTCTTCTGTTCTTAGAAGTGTAGGTCTAAAGACTGCACATCAGTCAGACTAGAGTGAAGGAGAGATTTCAGGCTATCAAAGATTAAGAAACCCTCACATGTAATTGTTCTGTTACAAATAAAAGATTTTTTTCTCGTCTTTCGTAGCTTTTTTTCTACATGGTTTTTACTTACCAATTTTTACTTACACTGTCTTTTTCAATCTCTTTAATATATTTGAGATTATTGCAATTTTTTTCATATCCAAAAACTGCATAATGATACCATTTTGTCTGCATATCCTAAGCACATATTTTGGAAAATATCCTCTGGGATGGTTCAAAATAATCCTTTATTTTATGTTGTCTGGTATCTGTAATACAGATATTTTTCTTCTGCAGCTGGTATAAAGTAAATGGAGAGGATTCTAATTTTACTTTGCTGGTGTATAAATGTGTCATTTCATACAACTAGCTGTTTTTCTTTGTTGTAACTTCTTTCTTTCTGTTTTAGCCTGCGGCTTCCCTTTTTATTTGATCAGTATAGTTTAGAGCATCACTTCTTCCCAGGAGAAAAACAGGATTTCAAATTGCTACTCATGATTCCTAAGGCAAACTGAAAGGGCACTGACTGAATTAATGTTTCCTTTGCTGTTTTCAGGGCTTATTGGTTTTATTTCCTCTGCTCATGGATCTATTGTTTTTTCTACCTCTAATAAAATTCTTTATCCAAAGATTGACAATTATTTTTTTTCTCAGTAGTTTACAGTTCACCAGAATACAATTTGTTAACTAGAAAATTAATCAATCTGAATATTACCTGACACAAGAGATGAATTAAAATTCCACAAAGCCTAGTGTAACAAATTTCTATCTATATCATCAGAGGGAAAGACATATAACTTGGTATTCATGTTACCTTTCCAGTGTCCCCAGGAACAAATCTTAAAGAGCTGGAATTGTTGCTATGAATTTTTATGAATATACTCAAATGCATAAAATGATATTTTTTTCTGTTTAAAGTGGTTTCATAAAACAAAACTGTAATTAATAACATTTTTTAAGATAATCTTCTAGGTCTAATTAAATTTCCACTGAGAAAACTCCCAGCATTTCCAGTCTAATATTAGAAACAAAATTTTAGACAATTATTGTTTGAAGGAGTGTGTATTGTAAATTTGATGTTAAAACTTTGAAGCTATTGACAAATCTGGCATTGACCTTGAGATTGACAAAACCAACCTAGACTTTGAAACACTCTCTCCTCTGTAGTTATATACAAAAGCACAGTTATAGGTTCTTGAATCCCCACATAAGTAATATCATAAGCAGTAGCTAAGACTGGTAATTATTAACTGAACTTAACAGTGAAGATCTGTTCTCCTTGTCTGATATTCAGATTGCAAGATCACTTGGCAGAAAAATTTCTGTAGTATAGAATTTTGTATTAAGTACTTTTATGTATAGGAAACAAACTTTTATATATAGGAAATGAGATATTTGTGCTCTTACATTTTCCATCCCAAATCCAATAATGTATCATACTACATTCCTTGAATTTAAGGAAATGTATCTTAGAAGGGTATTACAGCAGCAGGAAGAGGCAGCACACAGACCGACTCCCAATCTTCTTAGGAGATCCTACTAGATATGTTTACAATGGCAGTGGTGAGACACCAGGAGAGGTTGCCCAGAGAAGGTGTGGCTCCTTCACTGGAAGTGCTCACAGTCAAATAGTGCTTTCAACATCCTGATCCAGAGAAAGGTATCCCTGCCCAAGGCAGAGGGGTTGGACAAGGTGGTTTTTAGAGATCCTTTCCAAACCAGCCATCTCATGGTTCTGTTTTCCTGTACTCCACTGCCTTCCAGCTGACACAAAAGGATGATTCCACACAATTCTTGACTGACAAGTCTCACCATCTGTCTTTTACCAATGACTTTGACACTTACTAATGTCATGCTTTCACTGATTTATTGATGTTCTTTTTGTAATTTCTGATCAGGTAGCTCCCTCTCAAAAATTTTTTCATTTTTTTCAGTAAATTCAAACCTAAATAGACAAATGGGAAAAAATAAAAAGAGAGGAAAAAGGAACTCCAATCACCTGTGAGGTGAGAAATAAAACTTCCACAAAGTCATGTTGCCGTGAAATGTACTTGTGGTTTTTTCACATAAGTGAGAACATTGTTTGGGGATAGTTCACACAGAACTATAAAGAAAGCTCTTTTCTGGTAACAATCTGTTTAGTGTTTTCCTTAAAGGCACTCTTTGCCATCTTCAATAGCCCTTGTTTATGATTATTTCACAGTACTAAATGAAAGGATATGTAAAGTTATGCATCAGTTTCTAGTATTCAGCACCCCGTGCATTTAGAAAATGCTATTAAGTTGGAAATCTGTGACTCTTCCACCCTTTCATCATTGATTGAAGAGACAGAAACTTCCAGTGCATACTCTGATCTCAGCTGGGCTGAATCTAGACCTTTAAATCTATTTTATATTAATTCTGTCAGGAGGATTTTAAAATTGACTCAGTGCAATGACGTGTTTTACTTTCCCTTGATTAGATTAATATATTTGCAGTAAGTAGAGATGACAGGATCAGCTCTTTGGGTCTTTGATTATCTGTGGGGAGAATATGGAACTGCAGAGGCTGGAAAATCAGGATAAACCAGTCCGTATGAAGTTCTGAATCTGCCATTTGATATAACCTTTGACAGAAAAGTCAAAGCTTGAAAATATGTTTTATTATGACATTGCAGGTCAGGTTCAGACTTCCAACTAATTTTCCTTCTTCATATTAACACAATGAATTGTGTTTGCAATAGTAATTTTATCTATTTTCTTCAATTAACCGTGTATCCAGGCTCTGGCTAGGGATTTGGTCTGTCCCTGCTGTGAAGGGCATGCTTATGTTTGTCTTCTTCACCCCATAAACTCCATCAGCCTGCTGGTTATTGGTTCTGGTAACACAGACCCTCACTAAAACTGAGCACCATTATAAAACAGAGGTCAACAATATAATGAATATTTACCACATGAAAGCATTTTAACCATCTGCAGTTTGCTGGGAGCCGTGGATATCACCCAGCCTAACGCTGGATGAAATGTTGTGCACTCTTATGAACAGATGCACATAACTCTGATGTTATTGCCAAGGATGAAGAATCAGTAAATATGATGTGTGTCTAGGCACTGCTCATGATGTCTGTGACAGCTAGCTTCCACATCAGAGTCCTTGGAGGAGGACATTTCACCTCTCCTGCTATGTGTTGGATAGCATCCCATACAAAACTCCTTCTACATTTGCAGTGTTTATCTGCACTAATCTTTATTATTTGATGACAGTGTGGAAGTTTGTTGTACTGTTATCACTGTATATTAAAAAACTTGGGAATGCTCTTGTAAAGGGAGTGGCAGATGTTCCATGCTTCTTCCTATATCCTGACTGGGAACAGAAATGGAGCTCAGCAAGGACATTTTTCCTGGCATATTGTCTTGATTATTTGAGTAATTTTTTATTGTTCTTATTAGTTTGTGCTTAATTAGTAAGAAAAATATGAAAAAGTAACAGAAGAGTGAAGATTACCAGGCAAAGAAAAAAAGCAATACAAGCCAAAAAGGAAGTTCAGATAATTTTTGCAGCACTTATTGGTTATTGCAACCTAACAACCTGTCATACCTTCCTTATTTGGAAGACCCAGGAACCTTCCCCATTTTCATGCCTCCTACACCTCCCTCCCAGCCTCCATGTAGTCTTTCTGTCTCAAGATTCTTTGGGAAAAATGTAGAATCTACAGCATTTTATGATAGCAAAACTTATTTTTGGGTAATCACAAAGTACATGTGAGCAGTCAGCTTTATACTCAACTTCTCAGAATTTCAATATATCCGCCTTACCAAAGCACCTATGAAAGGTGATTAGGGCTATGCCCACCAGTGCAGACAGTGACTTCAGAAATTACTTTAAGGCTATTATTTATAATAATAGGACATCTGCAGGAGTGAAAATCTGTCGAAGTAATTAATTGTCAAATTTACTTTTTAAATTTACTTTGAAAATGACTGCTAGACCTTTGGCAGCAATGAATTATGTAGTTTAGTTGTTCTGTATAAAGAGGAGGATTGTTGCCTCCTTCTTTCTCCTTGGGTCCACAATATGACAATGACATCAGCCATGAGTCCCTGGCCTCCTTATTCTAATTCTATCAGATATCAATTGACAACATTACAAAATGCTGACAATTTTTTTCACTGACATTACAGTATGTAAAACTTTACCTTGGGATAGACTGCAAAGTTAAGAAAAATGCTGATGCTGCTGAAGAACTGCCGGATAGTGCTGTTGTGGCAATAAGAGACCTACTGCTTTGTAGTATAGTTTGCTAAACAGAAGCACCTCATAGTGACAAAAAAGGCTTCTTTGAACATATGTTCTATGAACATATTTCATACTGAATTTAAAAACATAACATTGATTTTTCTGGACTGTATGTTTTCAAAGATTGCTGTAAGATAATATTGTTCAGTTGTATCACACTTTCCCAGAAAATGTCTTCAATGACCTTAGGAGTCTCCACATTTAAATAATACTTTAGCATTTTTCTCAAGGTATGGCCTTGCACACATTACTCAAACATTAATTTCTTTCATCTGCAGCAGAGGGAAACCAGTGTTTGTTTACCTGCCTAATGAGTATCTTGTGAGAATTAAGGTATTGATGTTCAGTAACACATTTAACTAATGCAACCAAATGAAGCTAATTAGATGTTTAAGCATTGTTAAGTGGCTGATCCAAGGGAAGATAGAAGTTGTACTTGAAAGCAAGCTGGAACCATAAAATTTGAAGTGAGGAACCCCATTCGGTTTCAGTTCATTATGGTCAATGATCATGACATCTGTATTTGAATGGGACAGGTCAATTTCAAAGCATTTCTGCAATTCTATAAATTTCTGAGCTCTTGAATTCAGATTAAGTACCTTGGAAGTCAGAGATCCTTGCTGGTTTACTGGAAAATCAGTTTACCAGATCTCTGACCATATCAACAGCTTTTCAAATAGGGGACCATTCTTCTATCTGCAAAAAGGAGTAGATTGATTAGATTGCCACTTCTGACTGGAAAGTCAAAATACTCCAAATAACTACCCAGTGTCAAAAACTCTAGCTAATCTTTTCTGATCATGTTCCCCATAAAAGTATTTGAGTAGTCTCAAAGGAAATGTAAGCATTACCCTCGCAGAAGACAGCAACTGGAAATGGGAAAACTGTCCTTGCAAAACTTATTTGAACTTAGTAAACCAGATTTTGGATGTTGCATATTTTCAGGACCTGTTTTCAGGTCATCACACTTAATGTGGTATGCAGGAACTATTCTGGTCTAAAAGTAGGTGTCCTTAAAAGCTGAAGTAATATTATTATCCGGAGCAGATTTTGATGTGACTAACCTTTCAAATGTATGGGGTTTTGTTGGCAAATAAGATATCCAAGAATTACTAAACAGTATTTGATGAAAGGTCCATCAAATATGTAGTCAATGTCTGAAAAATACCTGTAGCAGACACTTTAGAAAAAGGAATAGTTCCTATAGGAAATGACTGGCCCTCCTCATCTTCTTCCAGCTTCTTCCCCACAACAATTTCCTGACTCTCTGTGTTAGATATTGCATATGGACAGCTACATTTACTAGGCATCAGCAAATCTGTATTCTACTTACTTTTTAAACCCATTTATACATTCAGTCTTGTGTGGGACTATTTCTATTGCCCTCAACTGGCTCCATGGCCGGGCCCAGAGACTGGTGGTGAATGGTGCTGCATCCAGCTGGTGGCCTGTCACCAGTGGTGTCCCTCAGAGGTCTGTGTTGGGGCCAGTTCTGTTCAATATTTTTATTGATGGCATGGATGAAGGTATTGAGTCTTTCATTAGTAAATTTGCAGACAACACTAAGCTGGGAGCGTGTGTCGATCTGTTGGAAGGTAGTAGGGCTCTGCAGAGAGACCTGGAACAGTTGGATGAAAGGGCTGAGTCTAGCAAGATGAAGTTTAATAAGTCCAAGTGTCGAGTCCTGCACTTTTGGCCACAAAAACCCCCTGCAGCGTTATAGGCTGGGGATGGTGTGGCTGGACAGTGCCCAGGAGGAAAGGGACCTGGGGGTTCTGGTGACAGCAGCTGAACATGAGTCAGCAGTGTGCCCAGGTGGCCAAGGGAGCCAGTGGCATTCTGGCCTGGATCAGGAATGGTGTGGCCAGCGGGAGCAGGGAGGTCATTCTTCCCCTGTACTCAGCACTGGTGAGGCCACATCTTAAGTGCTGTGTCCAGTTCTGGGCCCCTCAGTTTGGGAAGGATGTTGGGACACTCAAGTGCGTCCAGAGGAGGCAACAAGGCTGGTGAGGCATTTGGAACACAAATCCTGTGAGGAACTACTGAGGGAGCTGGGGTTGTTTATCCTGGAGAAAAGGAGACTCAGAGGTGATCTTACCACTCTCTACAACTTCCTGAAGGGTGGTTGTAGCCAGGTGGGGGTTGATCTCTTTTTCCAGGCAACAACTGACAGAATGAGAGGGCACAGTCTCAAGCTGCACCAAGGGAAATATAGGTTGGATATTAGGAACAAGTTTTTAATGGACAGAGTGATAAAGTACTGGAATGGCCTGCCCAAGGAGGTGGTGGAGTCGCCATCCCTGGATGTTTTTAAAGAAAGACTGGATGTGCCACTTGGTGCCACGGTTTAGTTGAGGTGTTAGGGCATGGGTTGGACTCAATGATCTTGAAGGTCTCTTCCAACCTAATGATTCTGTGATTCTGTGATTTTTATGTATCCTATGAAAGAGTACTTTCTTTTATTTGTTTTAAACTTGCAGTGCCCTCTTACTTTTGAGAATTCATGAATAAGCTCACTGCTTTTCATGATTTTATAAGTCTCCATTTCACTTGCACATGAAAATGCCTCACAGAACTGATCATGCACATGGCCCTTCTTGGTTGTGTTTCTGAGTCTTACACAAAAAAAGCAACCAGAACTCGAGTGCAGTGTTCAAGAAATTGGATTTAGGCAATGATCATGGTGATTTCTATCTACTTGCCAGCTCCTTTTCAATTAAGTGCAAATATTCTACTCTCATTTCAGACTGACACCAACCATTAAACTGATGTCCACAGGGAGCTATTCAAGTGACTCCAAGTCATATACATGTTTTCGAAACCAAACATAACCAATGCATACAGTATACTATGATTTAGAGCTGCTGGGAAGATGGTATTTACATCCGTTATTTCCAAGGGACCTTAAAATAAAGCATACTCATAGACCTGTCTTGATTGCAAATTGCAAAGAATTAAAAGAATGTCAAATACCATTCCAGTGTATATTTTATTGCCATGGTTACACAAAGGTGACTGAGCAGGTTAAGCTACAAATTTCCTAGTCAGCTATTTAAAGACCCCAATGAAATAAAGTCATTTAATCAGGCTTATCATTGCTTGTGCTACATAATCAAGGCAACCCTATTAAAGCCAAAGTAAAAATGCTGGGTGTTTTTGTGTTGTCTTTGTTCGCTGTGTGCCACGACTCCAGCAGACAAACCCTGGTCTCTTTGCTCTAGTGTATCCAACATGGCCAACCAATTAACATTACTTATTGTCACAGGCTGTTTTGCCACCATGTTAAATAATAGTCTGCTTTCTTTTGCAAATACTCCAAATGGTGAGTTTTCTTGCATCATTTAATAATTAAAGCTTAATCTTTTCAAATAAATCTTTTCATATTCTAGAAGCATTCCAATTGCACACATCTCAATTAACAATAAAAATAGATGTCCTGAAAAGTCCTCAGGTTTTTTCTTCTTCTAACTCAAAATTATATGCATAAAATACAATTTTAATCTGTGTTTGTTGCCAAGTAAAATGCATTATAATCAAAATCATACGGAACAAGGGCAGAAAATAATTCTTAAAATTCTTAGCTAATGCTCTTCCAGGATAGTGGAAAAATATTTATTTGGAAAAAATAAGTGAAAATATTTGCTACCATTTATTCTCTTAGTAAGGCAGTAGAAGTTTAAATTGCTTGATTACATTAACATAAATTATAACAAATACAAAACCCCTACCACCACACAGTAGCTTGTAGTGTTGTTCTATACATTTTATAATTAATTCTATAGAGTTTAATACTGATTTTCTGTTCACTCAACAGACATAGCTGGCCTCAGCAAGCTTTGTAATACCATGAAAAAGAATGCTGTGTTCATTTTTTATCCACATCTAGAACTTTCTCATACCTGCTCTTCCCTGCAAAATTGCATGAAGAATTTTCAAAGCCTGGGCAAGTCATAATGCAAAGAATTCAAGAAGAAGTAAAAAAAAAAAAAAAAAGGACATGTCCACTTGGACTTAATTTCAAATATATTAATGAAAACATTTTTCCATGACAATCTCATAGGTTTAACACATGTTACTCATTGTTAGTATATTAGCATGAGCAGCCTACACCAGTGTTATGATAGGTTATTAGCACAATAATTTCTAGATAACAAAGTGGTTATTCAAGCGGTACTACTTACCGTATCTTTACAAAACATGTCACGTAAACACAAGGGATTACTGTGTATGGTCAGGGCCCTCTTTCCCAGCCTCTCCTACTGCACATGTCCTGCAGCAGACACCTTACCAAGAATTCAGACCCCAATCCAGAAAATCACCTATGCATGTATTTAATTTAAGCATGTGAATAAACCCACTCATTTCAGTGGCAATACTTACTGGTTAAACTTAAGCGTATGTTTGGGTTGAGGCTTGTGAGGGCCTATGATGTAGTGCAGAGAAACTTGCCACCTATCATTTCATCAACATGTTTCATCAACATCATGTTCTGCAGCACCTGGGTTTTCTTTGGAAATTGTCCATCTGTTAAAAAACAGACTCAAACTTGATTAGCTTATAAAATCTTGAATAGCTTGCAGTATGAAGTAGCTCAGCTGTACGTGCATAGGCAAGAGAAGTTTTGTGCCAGGAAACAGACTCCTTCATTTTTCAACATGAGCTTATTTTTTCCCAATGGTTTTTTATTCATATCAAGATAAATTATTAGAAGGAAATCATAGTTTATTCACCTCATGAAATATTTACAATCTTGTAGCTATTTTCAGCATATCGATTTGGGCCTCAATTCAGTCCTTGATTTCAAAGGAAATGAGATCAAACCTATAAAACATTAAACGAAGGTTTCAGCAATGTAGTCCTGTGAAAAATGTTAGCCAAAAATGAATAGTTTTGCTTTATTTGTACAAAACCGGTAATTTCTTTTTGTAGTCATGTATATTTAGGTTTAACTCCACTAAACCACATGGAGAAGACCACAGCTCAAAGTTCCCAGAGGGCCTGAGCCAGGCTGATGTGTCTGGCCTCACTCACTGCTCATTCCAGAGCAGCTCACTGTGTCCTGTGTGACAGACAATGTCAAAAGATCTCTTTGGTTTCGATCAATAACCCATTGAGGTGCAGGTGCATGGGAAGACAGGAAAAAAGCCAACCTACTACTGCGGTAATAAAAAATAATGCTCGAATATTTGTAGGAAAGTTACCTTTGTTGTAGCTTTAGTATTGCTTTACACAGAGAATCAGCTTATATGCACATGTGTATCTCTGATTAACAACTCCATTTAAACATTGATGGAATTTTCTACTGCAATAGCTCTGGGGCATACTTTAAATTGTTCCTAAGTTCATTATTTTAAAATCAACTCTAATACAACCTAGCAAAAATATGTACAATTCACTGGGGACTAGTTACATCCTGAGTTTCATGTATCAAAGTTTTGTCATTTCTAAGTTATGCTAAGGAGAAAAAATCAAGTTGAAAAGACTTTTTTCTTTCTTTATTAAAACGTAATGTTTTCACAAAGGCAAAAATCAGAAACAGCTGAAAATATTTTACCCAAACTGTAGAAAAAGGGGAAAATTTACTTTTGAATGGAGACCAGTTATGTATAATCATGAGGCAGAAAAGTGAGAATTTGGAAAATCAGCATCTGCAAGCAGGTACTTTCAACAACAAAAGTTTTCAATCTTTACCTACCTTCATGTCTCTTTCCTAATCTCTCTTCCACCTCATTGCCTTTCTGGTCTCTCTCTCTCTTCCTTTATTTCCCTTCTCAGATAGCTACTAATTTGTCTTTGCCTCTTTTCAAAGTTAGTAACCTTCATCCCTCCTCCCATTGCCTAGTATTTGTTAGTTCTGGAGCTATCTGTTGATATCTGGGATGCAATAAACTCTTCAATAATTTCATGGCTTGAAAGATGCAGTCATAGGTGTTCAGTGTCATTAAAACAAAAGTTTTTATTTCACTGATCCAGAAGCACTAGAGTTGCCTGCATGGGCCTAATGCCAACAAACCAAGTTTCCTAATATGTTCCTTGTCTCATCCTTTCAGCTGTCCGTGAGGACAGCTAAGGAAGGGGAGAAGAGGATACAGAAGAGAAGTGAGCAGCAAATCCAACAGCCCTTAGAATATCCTGAAAAAAATTGTGATTCATGGCCATAAGGCTGTTATTGCCATGAATGACACATTTTCAGAAATGCTTACCTGTAATTAATTTGTCCATTATATGCCATTAATTTAGCAACTTTAAGCAATTATATTTGCTATTTCATATCTCCTGTTACTCTCTCAAGTGAACTAACCAGGTGAATCCTTGGCAATAAACTGATACATGAATGACCCTATGTGCTGGCTTTGGCTGGGGTAGAGTTAATTTTACTCACAGTGGCATGCGGCTGTGCTTTGGATTTGTGCTGAACACAGGGTTGACAATACAGAGAATTTATTTTTTTTTTAATTGCTAATCTGGGCTTACACAGAACCAAGGCCTTTGTTCATGCTGTCATGGTGGTGAGGAAGTTGAGAGGAGACAGCTGGGACAGGTGACCCCAACTCACCAAAGGGATATTCCAGACCCTCATGCTCAGTACATAAGGTGGAGGGAAGAAAGAGGAAAGTGAGGATGTTCGGAGTGATACCGTTTGTCTTCCCAAGTCACTGTCATGTCTGATGGGGCCCTGGTCTCCTGGGGATGGCTGAACACCTGCCTGCCCATGGGAAGCACTGAATTAATTACTGGTCTTGCTCTGCTTGTATATGCATATTTTGCTTTCCCAGTCTTTGTCTCAAGCCATGAGTTTTTCAGCTTTTACCCTTTCAATTCTCTCTCCAATCCTGCTGGTGGATTACGAGCAAGTGGATGTCTGGGCTTTGGATGGTGGCAGGGGTGAAACCATTACATCTCAGTAGTGACAGGCCATCCTCATCCTTATTATCTTCAGTCAGATATGAGGTATTTCTGAACAGATCTTCACAGTATACTGATCACCTGTGGGAATAAAAATGTTGCTTCATGACTACACTGTAGGGGCAGAGCACAGGAACACTACCTATTTTGGTAGACTCAATTAGGTTTTCTCCCAAGGTAATCAGTGAGCTCTGTGACAGAGCCTTAAGATGTTTCAATGTCGTGAAGCTGATCAGAACCAAAGGTCATTAAGAGCTTTAAATGTGCCTCTCTCAGTTTGCTGTACATAAAGTTTAGCTCTTTGCACTTCCTTATGCACAATGTTGATTTAAGTCCAAAGCCTTCAGTAGGCTGAACCCATGAAACTGCTGAGAGGCACAAGTGTAAAGTGTGTACTTTTACAAAAGAACAGTTCCAAATATGTGTATCTCTCCTCAGCAACAGCCTCTCTGCTAAACTGTGTACATGACACTTAGTTTCACAACAAATTTGTTCCTCTCTGGCTATTCCTGCCTTTCTGTGAACAGAGGTATGATATGATCAAGTGAAAAAACTTACGTATCTGCAGCTGAATCTGAGCAGGAAGTTATCAACCCACTAACATATAAACAGGCTGAGAGATAATGTGTGACACAACATTCACCTTAATTAGGTCTTATTAGAACTTGCTTTGATTCTTACAATGGTGATTCAAAAGCTGTTATCTTACAGGTTAATGAGAATCAGAAATAAACAGCATTACTAATGAGGAAGTGCTGAAATTAATCATCAGCAACTCCAAAAGCTAATGTTTTTTTAAGATTAGGCTATGTGAAATAAGATACAAAAAAGAAGCAACAAAAGTGAAATGTTATCAAGTGGCAGGCTATTTCCAAGTCTAAAGGAGGTTGTCAGTCGCCTTTCTGAGGGAGGAAATTCAGCTACCTATTTCTTAGATAAATTATTTTGATTCTTTCAGAAGGTTTCTTTACAACAAAAATTTGGAAAAGGCAGAAGTAGAAAATTTTCAATTAAAGTTGAATAATGAAACAACTTTGTCCTAGTGGATGAGGGAAATATAGGCTAATAAATTTGACTTGGTTCTGCAAGCTGTGGGAAATGAAGCTGAAAAAACTGAAGCCTCTAAACCAATAAAATATTAAGTTTATGATTCATACAACCCAAATTTCAGAACTGTCTCCCTTTATCATCCTCTTAAGTCTTTCTAATAATTACAGACCCTACTTTTGAGGGAAAAAGCTTCAGCCTGATAAATTTGGATTCTGTAGTCATTGACAATATAATTTCTTAAAAGGGAGGCAGCTAGGGAGGAGCATCCAAAAAAGGTTGCTCCTTTGAGTGCTGTAGGTTCAGATCTTTAAAGTGCCTGCTTCTACTAACATCATTACAGCACTGGGAAGAGGACACATGAGAAAAAATAAAACATATGTTGATTTGATATCAACATACCTAACCCTAACCCTAACCCTAACCCTAACCCTAACTCTAACCCTAACCCTAACCCTACTCTTTCTCTCCTGATTGACTCAGTACGTAATTTTTATCCCTTTTTCTTCCCTTGACTGAACATATGGTTGTTCCCAATCAGGTAGGCTAAGCAATACTGACAAAAAAAATATAGCTCTTCTGAACATAGAACTAGTTATCTTCTGTGTATTTTGATTCATTCTCTGGTGAACTGGAGTTGCAAAACAACCTTTTCCATTAATTCCATGGCACATAGGTCTAGTATGTCCTCTTTTATGTCTTTTCTTCCCGAACCCAACAGCCTGTCCAAAAAACCGTTCAGTGAGAATTTTCTATGTCATAGCCATTTTTATTGCCGTTTTCTAAATTTTTTCATGTTTCTCTTGTTAGCTGGTATGATATTGTCTGGGATGGGCTGGCCAGAACACTCCACTGTACCTGAAATATTCTGTGCACTGAAATTGCATAAGACTGCATCTTGCTTTCTGCTGTTTTTTCACCTCATTGCTTCAGATTTTCTTTAATTTAATGTCATGCATGGTGGCATGCACATTTTTCCCGAATTAGCAATTCATGGGTTGTGAAATGATGGACAGTTTCTTTCTATTACAATGCATGACATTATCTTTCATTCAGTTACACTTCCCTATTGATCCTGAAAAGATCTTTAAAAATTTACTATGGCACTAATCTCACCTAAGATAGCTAATTTTAACTCATTTGAAAAAGCATCCACCAACTGCAGGTGAATGATTACCTCAGCAGAAGTGTTGTATGCAGCTCCCATGAATAAACCTACCCACTATGACCTTCTCTGAGCAGATTCCCATTTTTTCCAACCCCACAATACTCTGTGCCAGAAAATTTTCCCCTCTAACCATGCACTGAGTGAAAAGTTCATGCTAAACATGTTGCTACATCAGTCATCGTGCACCCCACTCCCTGTATTGCAAGAGAGTGAATAACCATTCCTCCCTTATTTTCTTGATCAGTTGATGGCTCCACAGATANTCCTCCTCCTTCTCCTTCTCCTTTTCCTTTTCCTTTTCCATGAAAGCACTATTCCAGGTTTGAGGAAAGGAATGTAAGTCTATTCTGGTGAAAATCTGTGTCCAGACAAAGTACAGGTAAGAGCATGTTTTTGTGTGAGAGACATGGACATATTCAGAACACCTATACAGGTCCTGGCTGTCCAGTTACTCACTCTTACAGATTTTAATGGCTGCACTGAGAGGTCTGGAAAACTTCTGTTAGCCTTACAGTTCCTTCATGTGGTTGATAGAGGGAGAAGAAAATGGCTGGAACAGAGTGGCTGGAAAAGGAATTAATAAGAATGAAATCAGCTTTCTTCCAAGAGAGTGCACTTTTAAAGAACTAGAAGCGCCTCCCCTTCTTAATACCTAATACTCTAAAGGCATTTCTTGATTCCCAAAGAAAGAAACATTGGAATGCAGGTATTTGTGTCTCTCTGGCTTTCTTTTTCCTTTTTTCCCTCTCTCTCTCTCTGTCTTTTTCCTTTTATATTTTTTTGACTGTCTGATATTTTTGTCACACTTTAGCCAGCTCTAATTAGCATATTTTTGCAAACTGGTGAAGCAGGCAACATTTTCAACTTCCCTTTGAACATTTTGTGAGGCAAAACACAGAAGTAACACTTACATGTTGAGGGTTCTGCTGTTGGCCTTGTTCCAAGCATCTTTTGAAACTAACTGCAAGAAATCTAACAGAATTAGGCAATGTGTGGACCCTACACACCCATATGGGAGTAGAAAATCTAATGACAACACAGAAAACTGTCAGCTGGTTCTTGAAGTGTCACACAAGAAAGCAAATCATTACCAGAAAGCTGGTTTATTGAACCTAACTGACATGAACAACAACAAACCAAAATTAGTAAAAGCATGTGCCTAGGGCAATCTACTGCTGTTTATTTATTTTATGTTTCCTAAAGCTGCTTATTCCGTAGGTTTCTTTGTTTGATGTTGTAATATAGCAGTCTTGCTATTATAAAATGCTATTTTTCTGAGGAGATGATTAATGTCAATCAAACATATTTAATTTCTAGATCAAATAAAGCATATATTTAATCCTTGATAAATTTAATATTTTAAAAAATCCAGTGCAGATACATAGATTTCCTCCCATGATCTCTTATTTCCTCTAGTATCAGGAAAAAAAAAGACAATAAATTTTTCAGAGTACTTGCTTTGTTGATAAGGCTGAGAATGCATGAAGATTTCCTTCCCTGGCACCACTGCCAGCTGTGAATAGGGCAGAGCTTCTTGCTTTGAATGCATGATTTCCCACTTCATTCCCACATATAATGGATCAGAGGATGAATCCATCCCCTGGTCTGTTCAGTTCAAGCTGGAAATCATTTACCAGTAATCTGCCTCTGTAAAAACCTTCCAATGAGCTAACACATTCTTCCTAATATTCTTTGGTCTTTATTTTCCTCTGGAGCATTCATATCTTATTCCTTATTTATCCAAAAAATGGAATCTGGAAGAAGGCTTAAGCATGGAGCCACAGACATCACATTCAGCATCCAGGTGACACCGGCAGACAGAGTCCTGGAGGCGACTCTGAAGCTTCCCAGCACTCACGTTTCAGGTAGTTTTCCAGACTGTTCCAGGCTGTCCTTCCTATTTGTTGGTGTGCTCAGACCCATCCTTTCCTTATCTCAGGCCTTGACCAAGTGAGACAAGACCTAAAAAGCTCTAACCAACCCTACAAAAGAGGCAGATGGAGGTGGTTCATCTCCAGGTGCACACCTGCCCAGGCACCAGTGCACTCAGCTGGGAATGAGGAATGCAGTGTCCAATGCTTTTTGTGCAGCCTGGGAGCCAGTAAGATGTAAGGGCCAAAATCTTAAAACTATAGAATCAGTAAGGTTGGAAAAAACCCTCTAAGATCAGCAAGTCCAACTGTCCACTACCACCACCTAACACGTTCATCATTAAAATGTGTCGTTAAGTGCTATATCCACATGTTTTTTAGACACTCCCAGGCATAGTGACTTTATCACTTCCCTGAGCATTTTGTTCCAATGCTTTATAGCCCTTCCAATTAATAAATTTTTCCTCATATCTAACCTAAACCTTCACTGGTGTACTTTGAGGCCATCTCCTCTTGACTTGTCACTTGTTTTCTGGGAGAAGTGACTGACCCCCACCTGGCTACAACCTACTTTCAAGGAGTTGTAGAGAATGATAGTCTCCCATTAGCCACCTTTTCTCCATGTTAAACAACCCCAAGTCCCTCTAAATTTGGTCTTTGGGCTACGAGGTGGACTCCTTTTACTTCTGTGGTTTTACTTTTATTGCACAGGGATACAAACTCTAACTGGTAATTTAGCCCACTATATATGACATGTATTCACAACATAAACCAATGATTGTATTACCACTCTGTACAGCAAATTGTTTTCTAGGCAATAAAAATGCATTATCAGCTCCAAAGGAGCAATTACCCTGCACATTGTGAAAGTATATTAAGAATAATACACAGAACTCCTCTCAGTCTAAATTAGTCTATTGACATGATGGCAGCTCTGAAGATGGAAGAGCACAGGAGATTCAGGCACTCTGGGCATCAAATTCACATCAGGAGGACTAAATGAACATAAAAACATCAGTGAAGACATTGGAGGCAGAACTCCCTCTGATCTAAAACACTGATGATTTCAGTAAATCTAGGTTAGTTTAAACCAACTGTTCTTTATTGCTTAAGAGAGGTAGAGGCTGGTCTAAGGCAAGGAGAAAGGGGGTGTTTGCTTTATTTATTTAACCAAAGGAAGCTTGCCAGCATGGTTTCTACTTTGCAGCAGTGCAACACATGTGCCTTGTACAGCAGCCCTTCAGAAGTGGCTCTGGGCACACAGGGCCCTTGTGGCAGGGGTGGCCCTGCCTCCTGCACGTGTCCCCTGCAGGCAGCGTGGGTGTCAGTGTAAATGAGACGAGTCTTTGCCACCACATCTTGTCTTGCCCGGACAGACTGGCCCCGCTCCGTCCCGCTGCGTGCATGAAGGTATCACACACAAGCACTCCTGGCATTACTACTTTGCCTTCCCTCTTAGTTGCTATCTTGAAATTATGAAAAGCTGGAAGGAAGATTACAGGGGAAGATTTAACACTGCAGAACTTGGAGAGAATATTTGTTAATGCTCTGATTCTACTTATATAGTTTTATTCACAAATCATTTTTTCTCTTGCAACCTGCAAGTAAATAACTGGTTTTGTAGGGCTAGTTTTAGAACCTGCCATACTTATTACATTTCTTAAAGTACAGACATAGAAGACATTAAATATGACATCTGAAATCATGTTCTTTCACTGCTGCAGTGCAGCTTTCATTGGAAGCAATGAATTTGCTTTATTTAGACCTATGCCACATCAATAGGTAGAGAAACACAGATTTATTTGTTTGTTTTTTTTGTGGAAACAAGAAAGACTTGTTAGTGATTTACCTCTGATGTTTATGGATTTCTCTTTAGCACACACAGTATATAGCAAACTGTTTTAGGTAATAAACAATAAATGCATTTTTAGACTCACAGGTGTTAGTACTGTATTACGTTCAAAATCATGGCAAATTTCTCTCATCTACCTTTTTTCTGGAGAAAGAAAATATAAGTCATTTGTTGACTCCCAGCCTACCTTTTCTTCTCCTTTTCTCTTTTGTGCCACATTTTTATTTTAATGATACATTTAAAATATTGTTTGCATTAATTAATCAACAATTAATATAACTTGTACTCTTCAAAGTCCTGGCAGAACTTTTATATGGAGAAAATTTACAAACTACCAGAGGTAAAGATTAATTAGAAATTAGTTTTATATTTTTATAAAGTATTTGTGTTACACATTTGTGTTAATGTATAAAAAAGATACATTTAAGCAGGCTATGGTAAGCACAAGAAAATTAAAAATAAACAGAATTATTCTGCAATAGAATGGGTTGGCCTAGTTTAATTTATTTTTCTCACAACACTAAAAGAACATCTTACATTCATACTTTATATGCAAGTCACAACAGTTCTGTTCATAACCACGCTGTGTCTCTTTTATATATTCAAGCTATTTGCAAAATTTACATGATCTGCACAACAAAAACCAGACATTACTAATGCTTTAATGGTTTAGATTTCCAAACCCCAAAATAATTTAAACTGGTTTTATTATAAAACCAGTGAAGATATAAACTGGAAATAAAGTCTCTAACCCTGAGATTCTAAGGATCCAAATCATCTGTACAGAAAATAGATCTCATCCATGACTTCTAGATCTTGAACATCATTCTTTTCTTCTGTGCAGGCTACTGACATATAAATAATTCTCTGTGCATAATCTGTGTTAAATATGCACAGTCTGTGTTAAGCATAATACAAAGAAAAGTTTCCACCTAAATGCAAACACTGAAAACAGCTATACAAAACATTAATTGATTTGTTTTGAATTCATATCTGACAGTAACAAGTATTGAGCAGCTTTTGCTTTGTTACTGTAGGTGTTGTTAATGCACTTTCCACATCCATTTAAATGCAAATCCTCATGCAAGTAATCATGTGAAGGAGGAAAAAACGAGTATGTTCAGCTGAAGGCAAAGCTGGGAGGATAATAGGCAAGCATGAGCAGAGTGTCAGTGGAGGGCTTTACAATAAAAAAACCCTTTTGGAATGCCAATGAAAACACAACTGAATTGAAAATATCTGAATAGAACATTACACCACAGTAGAATGTATACATGATTTTTATAAAGTGAAATTTTAAAAATTAAATTTATATATATTTATACATATATACACATGTATATTTCTATGTTGGATATATATATTTTCAATCATAGTACTCTATTCATGCATTCATATCAGCACCATAAACAGATAAACACCATCAACAAATTATTGGCTAAAGGCAAATATTTGTTATTTGATTCTGGAAGTGGAGAAAAAGAATGATTAAACAGACTACTCTAACCAAATAATGCTTTAGGGTGTAATTTGTGCAGAAAACAGGAAATGAACTGGGACTTAATAAGCATAATTAAACTGGAAAACAGCAATTTTAGACCTATGTACTCCAGGGAAGTATGATCTTGGAAGAAATAATAGTTTAGACATTTCTCAAGGCCACTTAAGTAGCTAGACCACAAACCCCTCTACTGTGCTAGAACAGAAATAAGCTTCTTGTCCACTAGTACCTTTTTAATTTTTCCAACTTAGCCTGCTCTGGGTTGTTTAGCCTCCCTGACACGCAATATTTTATCATGGCTAGGGACAGCATTACAGCTTTAATGCACTGTGAGCTTCCTTGTGTACCACTGACTCATTTGACAGCAGGATACAATGATAAAGCCTTGAAATATTGTTCAGCCCATATGCTGAAAGACAGTCATTAGTCTGGAGACAAGCACACCTCAATACAGAGCAGGCACCTTTTTTATTGGAGATCAGTTCCTGGAAGTCCCTCTCCCTGAGCCTGTGAATCCGAGAAAGTTGAGTTTTCAGAGCATTTGTCTAGATTATGATGCAAAGTCCCTGTGCTGAAAACTGTGACCACCGTCAGGTTAAATTTCTTAGGACTCTGAAACTGTTGATATTTGAATCACTGGGCAGAATAGCACAACTGTGCTTGGAAAGCCATATACAACCAAAGTCAGCAGCTGTGGAGATGGAAGTGGCAGTCTGTAGCGAAGTCCCTGGCAGGCAATGGGAGGGATGAACGGAATAGGGAAAGTAGGCAGTAATTTGTTAGGAGTTAGAATGAGAGGAAAACAGAGAGTTATTGCCTTGCATTGTGGAGAGCAGAAAGGAAAACGGAAAATATATTTTCTGAGAAAAGGAAGCCAAAATAATTTGTTGGGTCTCTTTGAGTGAAGTGCAGTGAGTTGTTGCTTTACAGACAAGAGAAAAAGAAACTGTAGACAGCAGACCATGTGTGTACCTCTCCTGTCCATCAGTTCAAGTATAAGTCTGTCTCAGGCATTCTCTCTATTAATTAACTCTGAGATCATTCTTACATCTGTTGAAATTACTAGATCTATAGGTCTTTTACAGGTTGCAAAACATTCTGCTCTTTCTTTTCTTTTCTTCTGAGACAGCTCCAGATGAGGTTTAGGTTGATTTAGGAAAAAAAATTTCTTCACTGAAAGGGTGGTCAGGCATTGGATTGACCAGGGGAGTGGTGGAATCCCATGTGGGTCTGGCCCTTGGGGGTGTGGCTTAGCAGTGAACACGGCAGTGCAGGGTTAACAATTGGACTCAATGAAATTGAACGTCTTTTTCAATCCTAAAGATTCTTTGATTTGTTTTCTTGGTAGCTGACCAAGAATGGCAGTGGTAGCCATAGAGGGAATCTTTTGTCTCAGGCTTGTGGCCTGAGAGGAGAGGGAGGAAGGGGCCAAAACATTGGAAACCAGATTGATTTTCACATAAGACAGGGTTGAGGGAAAATAGAGCTTCCAACCTAAAGCAAGCCTTGGAAAATAAATGTCAGATATGACATATCCGTCCTCTGTAGTGACGGATATTTTCCAGTGGTGGCCACAGCAAAATCCCTTACTGACTAGGGTCGGTTGGTGGTCTCCTGCAAAGGGTGTGCAGGAGGCACATTGTGGCCTTCCAGTGACAGACATTTGTGAATCAAATAAATAGCAGCAATATTGGTTTTTTCCACCTTCTTTCCTATTGCCATGGCTTTTTGCTGTTCTCCTTCTAGATCAGATAAGCACTAATCAAGACTATTAGAGTTAAGCGAATAATTTACAATGAATAATTTAGCAGATGAATTCGCCTCTTTTCCTGACTATTAAATATTGCTGAGCAGATCATCATCTTCGTTAACATATTCATTATTCTAATTTATTCTGAAAAAGTACCCCATGAAAGCTTCTGTATACTTGGCACTCAGTATTTCCTCTATGTGTTGCCTGGCTGTGGCTGATCAAACAAATCATGTGATGTTAACATAGTTGCTTGACTGGGTAAACACTTAAATGCAACCTATGAAAAGGATATATAATAATTTATATTTAATTTGCTTACTACTTAGAAAATAATTTTATGTTAAGAATCTGCAAAAGAAAAAGCTTGTCTGTCTTATCAACCTTTGATAAACTGAAGAGACTCTTGGCTTTGAAGGTTGCTTCTGTGTGTGTCTCACCAACACCAGACAGAAAGTGCAGAATATTCTGGAAAGTCTGAAGACTCTTCTTTTCATGATATTTTCAGCTGCAATGATTCCTCATTGTGTGATGCACAAGCTGTATTTGTATAACGGTTTCGACCAATCTTCTCTCTGTCTTCTCATGAAGTAAGATCTCATAGCACACACTGATGATGTTATTTAAATTGATTTATGTACATTTTCTCTACAGTCTCACTGCAGATGTGTAGAATAACTGTAGAGTGAACTGATATAAGCACTTGATAGACTGTGTAAGAGGTATTCCAAAACACAAAGAAAAAATAAATTGATTAATAAATAAAACAAAACAAAAACAAAATGAAACATCTCTGGATGCAATCCGTTCAGTGGGTCTGTAACTGGTCACAAAAGGTATCACGAAGGGTATCACTGAAAGACATTGCAATCATATGGTTTGAAACTATCCCTAAAATATGCCCTAAAACCTACCTGGATGTAACTATATCAAGAAAAAAGGAAAACAAACAAACAAACAAAAAAACCCCTATGTTTTCAGAATCTGGCATTTTCTGTAGGTTTTTTACAAAGCCCAAAGCTCTAAATGGATAAATAGAAAGCCAAGATCCAAACCCTTTCTTAGGGCACATAAATATTCTTAAACCACTTCCTACTGTGAAGATCAAAACAGAGAATCCACTGACTTACCCAGAACCATATAAGGATGGACCTGTAGACTTACCACTACTGATCACTGAACACCGCCACAGCTGAAGCAAAATCTTCAGCTTCTTTCTAAGACACAGGATTCAGTTTCCTAAAATTGATCAATTTCCTAAAATTGATCCTAAAGCAGATCTGCCAACCATGCCTGCCAAACCAAATTATCCTGAACTGATTTTAAAAATTATAAATTTTTAAAATTACAAATATCATAGTACATTGTTTTTCCCAGTCAGTATTTTTTCTGTGAAACAATGCTCAGTCCATTCTAGATTATGTCTAAAATGCTGATTTTGACATAGCTGTGACCTTACACACAGAAAGATCTTGGTATTTTCCAAATATTCCAGATGAAACATGTTGTCTCCTGTGATGAAGCTGTGCCCTGTATCCACTGGCAATCCTGAAATAAGTTAATTTATTTTCCAAAACAGGATCCTGGAAACACTTATGGTGCCCAGGGCCAAATGTTTCAAACAGGAAGGGTTTCTGCACTCTGGGTTTCTCTCGAATTTGCCAAAAGAGAGAGTTGAGAGCCTCTGGCTGGAGTTTCCAGGGTTGGCTTCAGATGGAAAATCTATAGGTTATTTTTAAATATTATGTTTCCTCTTCTATGGGAAAGCCTCAAATGTATCATGTGCGTTCCAGGGTGGGGCAATTTCATTCCCTCCCCTACGCACCTCCCAAATTCAGAATTTCTTAAGAAGTGAGATGGTCAACTTTTGACCTTGTCATTTACAGACAGCTGCCATCTGTACTTCTATGCCTATGAATCAGCCAGTTCCTTCACACACAAACAACTCAAACTGTTGTGCAGGTTTGACCCCAAGTTGTTAACTCTGCTTTCTCTAACAGCCCATCATGGTGATCTCAAGACCAACCATGCTGTGCTTTTGCAGATTTCAGACTTATGGACTTTGAGACGTCACATTCCCTTCCAACACAAAGGACTCAACCACATGGGATGCACCCATCTCAAACTGACTGTACAATGGTACAATTTATTCCCTTTACAGTTTACAAAAGCAAGTTCATCAATCTCCTTATCTCCTACTCCCACACAATTTTCATTACCAAAATGGCTGGGAAATGCAACACTAATTTAGACAAGCTCTCCATTACTCTGTGTCCTAGTTCATGGCAAAATGCTTTGTTCCAACCATGAAACTAAAAAATGAGCCATTTAGCAAAGATATTTAATGGCCTAATCAAGAATGTGGTTGAGGATGTCCAAAAAGGAACATCCCAGCATGCAGTGAACCCTGTGAATCTTTGGTTGGTTTCTCTCTGGGCAGCCTCCTCCCCTTGCCCAAAATAAAATAGAATAAAATAAATATCAAAAAAAAATGCTGAGACCCTTTTCCTATAGATGTGGATCATTCTTAATGTCTCAATAGAATTTGCATTACAATTGAATTGAGTTTGTAAGACACATGGTGACAGTGCAGATCTCTTACACAGTATCAACCGTCATAGTAGTCTACTCCAAGTCCTAACACTTTGTCAGCTAGACACTTAGGACATGAAATATGATTTTTGCAGCTAACTTCATCCCTACTTATTGAAAATACATTTGCTCTAAAAGTTTAAACCTATAGACATGTTGCTGCCATTGAAGTAAAGGAGAATGCTGTCTTTTAACCTTTGAGAAAAAATCATGAGAGAAAATATATTCTTAACAGTTTTCAACTGAGCAAAAAGACAAGACAATGTAAATAATAGCACTGGATTTGTCAGTGGCAGCATAAGTATCCACAGATCTTAATAAGGTTTTGTTTAAATCAAAATTCTTCTGTTAAAAATAGTAGAAGAGCAAAATCATAATTTATACTTGTTTTCAGGGGCAAACACATGTACTTCCTTCATCAGAACTCAGCCAGTGGTGCCAAAAAGATTTCACAATCCTAACTACTGAGATCTGTACATTGCTATTCACACTGTGTTACAGTTTCACTTTAATATTCCATCTTTTTTGCTGTATTTTGGTGGGGGGTTTTGTGGGGGTTTTTTTAATTTGTTTGTTTGTTTTGTTGGGTTTTTTTAATGCTTATCCAGGGATAGTGTTAACACACATCAAAAGCGATTTATTCCATGCTGTATTGAACAGATGGCAGCTAGAGGACTGTGTGAGAAAAAAAAATATAGCTGTGGGGTGTGTGCTTGCTGATATTAGCTGAACTAACAGTTCTTAGGCTCCATTATGTGTCCATGTGCTTGAGAATGTTGGTTTAATCTACAGTTCAGCAAATCATTCAGATGTAATCTAGATGAAACAAATTCCTCTTTATCAAAGAGATTCTGAAATTAGAAAGGAACAGTTTGAGTTTAAACATAACTTTGTTGTAATTTTGAGTTCACCTGTACTTATGTTGAAGGTCAACACAGGAAAGCCATATGCAAACAAAGATTTCAAAAAGTCTTTTTTGCTGTTTTCAGTAAAGCTTTTTGTTTTATTTTGTTTTATTTTGGCTTTTGTTACCACTAACTCTCCTTCCACACTCCAGGCACCTCTCTGCTAAGCAGAGGATCAGATAAACCAGGACTGTATAAGATGCTCCCCCTTATACTGCAGTATTTGCTGCAACAGCTTTGTCATCAAAAAACAAGGGAAGTGCTATACTCACCTTTATGTACAAATGCACAAAACCCTCAATACCTGACATACAAAAAGGACAGAGAACACCATTGTGTTAGACAGGGCTATATCAGACTACACAATCTTACGTTGTATCTTGTCCTAATAATATTACAATATTTATTTTTTTTTTATCAGGAAGTTAAAGAGGGCTTAGAGCGTATAGAAATCATCCAATTAAAATCAGCCACCTTTAAAAATATGCACTTTTGACGTAACTCATGAAGAGTGAAAATTTATTAAAACGTGCCCATTGTCTGCAGGGATATATGTTAATGGTTCAGCTACCAGGGAATTAGACATTAGGCATCCATTGTCATGTCACTGCCATGCTTTATTTTATGTAAACCCATGGCATGATTTTATTCTATTATTTACATGGGAAAACTTCATAAGTGTGTGGCTCTGAACAAGCTTCAAGCCATGATGGAGAACTTACTTTTGTGTTTTACTGATGCAAATAGGATTTCACAGAGTCATAGAATCATGGAATGATTTGGGTTGGGAAGGACTCTTTATGGTTCAAATCCCCCTGCCATAGGCAGGGACATCTTATCTTTCACTAGACCAGGTTGCTCAAAGCCCTGTCCAATCTGGCCCTGCACTCTTGCAGTGCAGGGGTATCCACAACTTCTCTGGACAATCTGTCCCAGTGCCTCACTATCCCCACAGTACAGAATTTCTTCCTAATATCTAATCTAAGCCTACCTCCTTCAGCTTAAAGCCATTCCCCCTTCTCCTATCACTACATGCCCTTGTAAAAAGTGCCTCTCCAGCCTTCTTGTAGACCCCATTTATATCCTGGAAGGTGCCATGATTTCTGCCTGGAGCCTTGTCTTCTCCAGGCTGAACATCCCAACTCTCTCATCCTGTTTTCGTAAGACGGGTTGTCTTATCATCCTCATGGCCTCCTCTGGATTCATTTCAGGAAATCTGTGTCCTTCCTGTGATGGGACTCCAGAGCTGGACACAGCCCTGCAGGTGGGGTCTCACCAGGGCAGACCAGAGGGGCAGAATTCCCTCCCTCCCCTGTTGCTCACACTGCTTTGGATGCAGCCCAGGACATGTTTGGCTTTCTGGGCTGTGACACATTGCTTTCTGCAATTGCTGGCCTTTCTGCTCATTGCTGAGACTTATTGAACTTCTCATTAACCAACACCCCAAAGTCCTTCTCATTTTTATTTGATTTCCATTAACTGTCCTCCTACCAATACCTGTCACACTGAAAGCTTACAAAATTCTTGCAAAGTAGAAATTAAAAATCAGAATAACAACAGTAACAACTTTAGATTTTGAGTGCACCATTCAGCCAGGACTGTCAGACTTTACATGAGTATGGATCCCTTTAGATAGGGTTAATCTTAGGTTGGAACATTCAAAGGCTGGATTGGAACATCTGCAACATCTGTGTACATGTATTAACTTTTTTGGCAACTTCCTCCATAGAAAATTTGCTTTAATCCAAATGCACAGTCGTATCATTGCACCAAATCTCTTGGCTCAGACTCTTTTACCTAGAATTTGCCTCAGCTTGCATGCCATACCCACTGTGCACACATTACATACTAGAGACAAAAGGAAAAATCTTTCACTTGTGCTGTTGTGTAATGTGCCATAATTGAATGCAAACAATTGAAAGTCTGTTCCACGCTAGCTTGCTCACTATTTTCATAGCACCTGAACTAACTGTGTGGATGCTGTCACGCAGCAGTTCACATTTCAGGGTAAACAATCTTACAATATCCAAAGGTGAATCTTTCACATGATGATCTACCTCTATTGTCAATACTGCACCAGTCCTCACATGTCCCTATTGCTGCAATGTTTCTTAAATTCAGTCTTTCTGCAAGCTGCATAACAAATGAGAAATTATTTTAGCCAGTCATCTCTGCAGGTTCTTTCAGCTGCCTAGTGGCATGCCTGACAGACCCAGTGGCTTCATTCTTATGTGAAATACTTTCCTCTTCTTTCTTTGATGACCCTTAGAGAGAAGGGTCCTTAATCTCTGAAAAATCTTCACACTTAACCTCTATATTTTTCATTGAATCAACTGTACTTTTCTAAACCTTTTGTGTCCAAATGTTCTTGATATATGCATATAAGACTTCTAACATATGGTAATCAACAACATTTGATTTTAAACTTTCATTTCCATAGAGTTATTTTATTTTTCCACAGATCAGGCTATATAAAGCAGGAACTTGGAAGGGACATGTTAGTTAATTTTCCTCCTTTTGTTGGTGGTGGTGGTGGTGGTTTTTTGTCTTTATTTTTCATCCCACTCTCATGTTACTCTTAACTGGCTTGTACAATCTGTTTACAAGGTAGGTCCACAGCCATTTCAAGTCAATAAGATTTTTTTCATGAAGGGCTGTAAAATTTACCGCACATTCAAGTAGGATGTAATATGACTTCACATGCAAACTTGCACACGTATTTGAATTCAGGAAAGTAAGATTCTCTTGCAGTGTAGCTGGGATTAGAAAATACTATTTTAAAACCTTGATATTGATATCCATGCTTTTTAACAAGCTGTGTATTTAGCTGGTATAGGTTACCAAGCTTTAACAACTATCTCTTTTGAAGCTATTATGGGTTTCATGACACAATGGATGACCAATATAATTATTGTACTGCATTTGATCGGTTTTTATTAGAGACTTCAAACAGCTTGTATTCAAACTATGATACAAACTGTCATCGTATCAGAAACTCTGTGAAAGAAACAAAAAAGACATACCACTCCCTAACAATTACTTTTGGAAACTGTATTCAAGGTCAGATATATATCTTCCCTAATTTAAATTGAAAGGCTTCTTTGTATTTTCAGATCATACTGGTCAGGGATCACTCCTTTTCAGCTCAGTCCATCTGGACTTGCATGCCTGCACAACTAATACAAAAACATTCTGTGGCAAAAGAGAGAAGTGGATGGGTTTTTGTTGTTTGTTTTCAATAGCTGCTCTGGAAAAAATACATGTAAGAACTGAAAGGATCTCAGAAGAATGTGGAAAGTGTAAAGCATGGTGTTCACAAGGAGATGCAAAAATAAACTGAAAACTCATGTGTTCAATGACTTAGTTATTTGCATATTTAGCCAGAAATGTACAACATTTTCTAGTTCTATTAAAACATTCATATTTGTAGATGTTTCTACAGACCTTAACTTGTCAGTAGAACCAGAATTCCTAGCTTCATTTTCTAAAGTCTTTTCATACATTGTCTGAGAAATTAATATATCAGAGTCTTTTAATTATAAGAATACAATAGTGCCATCAGGCTCTCTTGAGTTCTGTGTTCTGTTACTGATCTCTGTTACACCTGCTATGGGAAGAATTAGGAGAATCAAAGCTACCATATCTATTCTTCCTTGTATTTGTTGTCAGCTTGCTGATGGATGGACATGGACCACTGTACATAACCCTCTATTCTGCTGGGCAGTCTGGTAAAACCCTCTTCCAAGGGGGAATGTATGTAATTGTTCCACTTTCATATGGCACATATTAATATTTTTGTCATTTAAGATAAGTAGTACCGGTGAGTTCCCCTGTTCCTCACACCTTATTCAGCTTTAAGCCTGGTAGCTTTGTTTGTATGGTTGTTAAATCTTAATTTGTGTTAAACATGAATCTTCACTTCATACCTACAGCCTCTGTGTCATTCAGCATTTCAGAGGCTTCTGTTACATTTTGCATTCAGTCATTCCTCTTTCGTGATAACAAATTTTGGTTCTCAGTCTACTCAAGATGTATTCATATAGGAGTTCTCATCTCTGATTATCTCCTTTATACTTTTTACTGTATCCAGTCATGTAGCTCAATATTTTCACATTTCAGGCAGCTTGAAATGCTTATTTTTACAGCTCTGCAAACTCATGTAGTTTCTTGTATTTAGCTTACCTGAAACACAGATTATTCTGAAACATATAGCAGTGGGAAAAATGCTGGAGAAAAAAAAAATATTTTGAGTCTATCTTGGAGAAATGTCTTGGAAACTAGCAGTGGCTTAGCATGTCTAATATTTTTACCCTGCCTAATGTCTACAAAAATAATTAGTTGCAAATTTCTAAAAACCAATGAATTTAGTCAAGAGTCTTCCAAATAGTAGGGAAAGGCTAGTCAGACTAGACAAAGTAGATGTTCAAATATACGCATTGCAACATTATTCTGTGCCAAATTGATCTCATTATCTTCAGTTTGTTCACCCACACAGATACACAGCTGATATCCTCATGACTATCCACAGCTGGTACTACCGTGTGTAAAACAGCAATGTGTGTGTTTGATAGGGATTGGTCTGTATCACCTTTTATAAAGCAGACCAGCTAATGTTTTTATATCTGAAAAATAATCTTAATTTAAATCTATTTATCGATAAATACCTTTTGAAACTTGGCATAAAGTAATTTAGTTAAAAAATGGAAGATTTGTAATGATGATATTGCATATCATTTGTATTTCTTAAATTACAAAGGTATACTTCAAAATAAGAAAGCTTAATTTTCCTCCCTAATCATGTCACATGTATGGCACTGTGTGGTCTCATCACCTCTTCACAACCATTAACATAGGTGTCCTTACTATGTCTCTGTCATTTAAAATCATCATTTTCCATATTTTGTAAACAAAAATATTTAGGCATCTAATTATTGAATTTTCAAGCTGTTAAGGGTGAGAACATGCAGAAGTTAAGATGCTCAGTGACCTCACACTATGTGATTTCCTCAGGATCAAGCTATGAGCAGAAAAACAAACACCAGAGTTTGCCAGGCAGAGGAAGACACGTGTCATCTTCCTCTCCGGACACTTCTTCTATTTGAGACAAAATATATCTTATGCTTTGAACTCTTTCTTGAAAAACTTCAGTTTTCAACTTATTGCTGATTCCAAATGCAGCTGCCCTGATTTTCCGGAATTTGAATTTGAATTTATCTTTGGAAGAGTCTTGCTTGTTTTGCTGCAACAAGCATCAGACAGCCAGCTGGGGGAAGAAAACTTTGCCTGTGAAGGGAAACAAAGATCTATCAGACATTTAAACATGGGCTTAAGTGTAGCCAAAGACAAGCAAAGAAATGAATGAAGCCAACTGTAAGTATGGGTTTTTTGCAACTGACTTAATGGGATTTCAGCAGGCAATTTAAGATGTACTTATTTGGACTCAGTGGGATGCAAGTCAGTGGGATCTATATATAACATGGGGGAGGATGGTAGGTTTGTCTTCCCAAGTCCCCATTACCCATGATGGGGCCCTCCTCTCCTGGAGGTGGCAGAACACCTGCCTGTCCATGGGGAGCAGTGAATTAATTCCTTGTTTTGCGTTGTTGGTGTGCATGGCTTTGTTTTCCCCGTTAAACTGTCAATATCTCAATCTGTGATTGTTCTGGGTTTTATCCTCCCAATTTTCTCCTCAATCCCACTGGTGATGCAGTGAGCAGGCAGCTGACTGGAGTTGGCTGCTGGCTGGGTGAAACCACAGCACACAGGGTCAATCCTAAACAAATTCTGAAGCAAGGAGACATGTCTAAGGATTTTATGCAAATGTAATTTGTAAGGATTGCATTTTATTGATTATTAATTAAAAGGAACCATGAGGATTTCTAATAATTTCACAGAAGAGTACAAAATGTGTTCTTTCTGGAGCCACCAGCACCATATTCAGAGATGCAACTTTGGTTATATCTACCACTTTCAACCATAAACATTATTTAATTACATGAATTATATAATTGTATGGTGTAATGCATCTCCTGAAGTAGACTGCACTTATGAGATTATATTGCTTTAGGAAGCAAGAAAGGCAAAAATCATTTTGAAACACATAAAATTCCAGCTATTGATGGACATTGCCTCTGCATTTTTTGCTAACAAAACACTTATTATCCTACACTATGTGTTTTGCAAGAGTATGAATGTAAGAAACTGCATAATCTTGCAACTGTGGAATAACAAAAAGGCATCAACATAATTTCTTAATCTATTTCTCTGCAAAACAAAAAAATCTGTTGTTTGCCACCGTAAGACAAAAGTGTTTTATTGCAAAGATGTAGCATGGAAAAGTACAAAAACCAGCAGTGACTGTAGACTAAGAATATGTTCATCCACTGAAATACTTAGAGAAAGAAAACCATTGTGCGTCGCATTTATTTCACTGTAATATTTGACAAGGAAAAAAATACATCCTGAACTGACTGTTGTTTTACTGTTGGTAAAAACAATTATAAACTTAACCCAGGTAATCTCTTCCAACGGTGCCTTTTTACGTCTAAAGCAGGAGTTGTGTGCTGTTTGATGGGATGTAAAGGAGGTGCATCCACCCCCTGATGCATAGCTGGCATTTGGGAACAAAAAAGAGACTCCACTTTGCTGTCTAGTCAGGGGTGGGGAGTGAGGAGGGGGTAGGGTGGAGCTCCTTTGTGCTAGGTCAGTGCATTTCTTCTCTGAGAGTCATGGAAGTTAGGGTGTCTCTTGTTGGTGATGGTCATATTCTTCCCTTTGTGTTATCTAAAAATGTGGAGCTTGCACAGAATCTCTTAAGCCTACAGTAGGGGTTTCTCCCCTTCCAGCACCTTAATTATACCTTTTAGAGACTGAATCCTTTCTGGAAAATCTTTATTATGTGGTATTTTTGCTGTAAAGAGAAAGCTTGTTTGTTGGACAAAAGGGCTTTCTCTTTTCTATTTGTTTATGATAGGGCAATTAGACTTCACAGGAAGGTTCTCTAATAATTACACAAAGCAAAGGGAAAACCTTAATTAAATTTTAATGATGAGTACAACTGTGCTGATTAGGATAATGTGGTCATTATATCCTACCACAAGACTTTTTGTTTATATTGTATGCTGCTAGTACTTATGAAGCTTATCTCAAAGTTATATTTATCTGAATTTGGTAATCTCTGCTGTTACTAATTACAAACTCCACTAATACTCTCTATACCTCATCACTAATATATATATATA
>VZDJ01000119.1:953174-965261 GCA_008694505.1 Cyanoderma ruficeps | reverse complement strand
CATTAAAGAAGCATGTAGCAAGGTTGGAGTGGATGCCACATTTTATCCTATGTAAGTCATTTTGTTTAAAACAAATAAACAAATGAAAATATGCAAACCAAAATATTAGCTCCATGTTCTGTCTTTACCCATATAAAGAAATAAAAAGGATTGCAACTGGTCAAATCAAGCATCTGTCCAACAAGCAGGAGTTAGCATGAGGTGTTTCAGAGTGGGATACAGCATACTTTAGCACAGTGGACCTACTGCATGGTGTAGGTCCTTGTTTCTGGCAACTCATGGACTAGAGACTCTCATTGGAAGTTGAATCATGATCCTAATTTTTAATAGTCATTGAGTAACGTAATGCTGTGATTTTGTTAAAATCTCTCCTGGTATTCCCTTATGCTCAAGTCCTTCACAGTTCTCTGCAGAAATTCATTGGACAATGTTAGTTATAAGTGGTATAGAGGAAAAAAAGTAATTTTTGTTTCTTTTGAAGTTATTGCCTAGAATTTTCATTAAATGCTTCCTATTCCTGGTATTACCAGAAAAGTAGGGAAGCGCTTCCTTTTCGCATTTTCAGTACTATTTATTATCTTACAGATGTCTGTTCATCACATTTCTCCAGACTTGTCTCTTATCCCGCAGAACCTTCCAAGTCAATTAAATTCCTGTGTTTAAAAATAGCTCCATGTGCCTGAGAATCCCTGATGTCTCTTTCTGTGAAACCTCCTCAGACAAGGTCACCATATATATATTTAGGAATCAAGATTGGTGTTTATAAGTGTATTCAAGGATTTATACAGTAGCAAAATGCACTTCTTTGTTTTGCTCTCAGTTCTTCATATGCTGTCATTCCTTTTGCCCAGTTGGTGGTTCATCATATTCATATCTGATTTGTTTTGGAAGTGTTGAGTTAATGGTGGCAGCAAGGCTGGAGCAGTAGGAAAAGACGGCGTGAGTGGTGTTCACCTTCACAACACTTCAGAGGTGCCTAAAAGTGCCAGAGTTCCATCAGCTCCTCGGATGGAGCAGCCAGTAAAGTCTTATAGAGCAAATCCACAGAGGGGCTGTAAGTCTGCAATATGTGATGAAATAGAAGTGGGTGGAAAAAGCCAGGAATGAAAATAAGGCACAGAAACCAAGCACCAACCTAGATTCAGGCTGTTTCAAGGTGGTTCAACTTAGTAATTTGCTCCTCTTTCCCTCCTGGATTCATGAAAAGAAGGTTTCATTATTTAGCCTAAGATGTTCTGCAGAATCATGTCATGCAGAATGAACCCAACCAGTAACCTTTAGGATTTTCTCCTGAGTGAAAAATTAAAATAATCTAGTTTATTTCTCTGTTATGGTTTTTATCTTTCTTTTCCACATCAAACATGTGGTAGTTTCATAAGCTCCCTAGACCTGTTCTTGTTTCTGATGCACGTAAAAGGAAAGGAAAAGCTGCTCTTTTTTTTTTTTTTTTTTTTNACTTGCTTTTCAAAACCTTCTCCAGCTTTCTTTATTTTAGCTTCAGATTTGTCTTGTCAGGGCTAATAATATTTTCTATTCTTTCTTTTACATATATTGCTTCTATATCTTTCTTTTACATATATTGCTTCTATATTCTTTTTATTAAGAATATCTTTTTAATTGCCTCTCTTATAACTACAGCTTTTAATTGTGAAAAAAATATTTTTAAAATATCATTTCAAAAAATTCTCTCATGAGGCACTGAGACAGGTCACTCAGGGAAGCTGTTGATGCCCCATCCCTAAAAGTGTGCAAGTTCAGGTTGGATGAGGCTCTGAGCAATCTGGGCTAGTGGGAGGAGTTCCTGCCCATGGTTAGAGGTTGGATTCCAATCCAAAACATTCTGTGATACTTTGGAGGAAGAAGAGGGTGGCTTTTTGTAATTGTATTGTTCCTGCAAGCATGGAAATGGGGACACTGCAGCCTTTTGTTTTCTCTAGTTTAAAACTCTATTAGTTCTACTGGTTGACCTAGTTTTTTAGTCTTGGTGTTGCTTGACCCAAAAGTGTCCTGTTTACTAACTACCATACACAGTTTAAAATAGAAAAAGAGAACCCTAGAGAGTCAGGTGAAAATAAAATTTAATTTAGTGAGGTCTCTTTGACAAATAGCCAAGAAGAGAAGGTAGATAAATATAGGAGACTATCACTAATTTTTGTCCTTTATTTTAGCACAGAAGGAAATGTTACAGATCAAATACAATTTCTTTCAAAACAAAAGCATGCAAACAAATAATAATAATAATAATAATAATAATAATAATAATAATAATAATAATAATAATAATAATAATAGCAATTTGTTAGTCACTTCAAGCTAAGAAATACATGACATAAGTAGATCTGTTTTCCTCCAGCAGACAGAGTACACCTTTCTTTTCTGCAGTATGCCAGCATACACTGACTACTGGGTTATAACTGATTGCGTGACATGGTTTATTTGGAATCCAACCTCACATTTTTGCCATATACACTTGCCAGTCCTATCAATCATTTCCAACATGAAAGACACATTGTCTAACTCCTGCCCAGCTGCACAGATTTTCATGTTACGAATTTGAATTATTTACAGTGCATGAGCTTACCCTAAGAACCATGCAATGCAGTATATTGTTTCCCTCTTGGCAGTGTTTATAGCTGTAAGAGAGAAGCTACTGTAGTTTTTGAAAATTGACATAGTATCTGTTTATGATGTCTTGTTAGCACATGCTGAACCCATTTACACTATCACCTGCTTTTAAACTAGATATCATGAGCTGCAGAGAATTGTTGGCTGTTGTAGCATATGAAGATGTAATTCAGCCTCATGCATCCTCTCTTCCAGAGGAGTTGGGCCAGAGAGAAATGCTCAAGAAATTCCATGCTGTTAAGCAGATTTCAGATTTGCTTTGTGAAAATCCCTGTCATGCAATAAACCATGCATCGAATAAACTGAGTAAAAATAGCTTTGTTATGCTTTCAAGCTTCTGGCATATCTCACCAAAATATGCAGAGCTAAGGCAAATTGGCTCTCCAATTTTAGGGAGATCTCCTACTGCTGACCAAGTAGCAGTGGCAGAAGTAGTGTTGTCTCACAGACCAAATTTTTATCACTGCATTATCCACTGTTATTCAGAGCAGATGCTTCTTGATTTGTGCCAAAATGTACCGCATTCAAGCCAGTGACATCCATATGAAACAGTTTAACCCACAGTTAATCTACTATACTGTGTGGTCACCACTTTCTTGTGTTTTCAAGGGTGTCATGGTGTATGAGAATAAAATACTAGGTAATGCTGCTTTAACACCAACTTTAACTAAACTACTATCACAACGACAATCCACAAAAAAAATTCTTATGGAGGGAATGCAGGAAAAGTACAGGGCTTTTTTTTTTCATGGTGAAAGCTGCTATGGGACTAATATCAGTGACACTCATTGTGTTAATATAGGGAGTAGCCATTGCATCAATATTAATGTAAATGGATTTATAGAAACTGACTGTCTCTGGTTAAACTTGGAAAAGGCATAGAGGAAATACCTTTGAGTGGTTTATTTTTCTTCATCACTCATTTAACATTTCAGCAAATATCTGACATCTTTGTGTTTAAAAAATAATTTTGCACACAGCAAACAAAAAAAGCAGTGTGTGATACAATTACTTAAAATGAGTCATTTGGGGGTTGATCCAAAGTCCTTTGAAGTCAATGAGAGGTTGCTATTCACTTCAGTACCTTTTGGGTCAGATCCTCTAAGGGATAGATATAATAAAAGCTGATGACAGAGAAGAAGGTAAAGCCAACAGGTAGATAAAAGGAGATGAAAGGGAGAAAATTGGCACACTCACCCAGTTTCATACCACCAGCAGTAAATCCATTAGGATATTTAACCACCTAAGATAAATAAGTTTCTCTTTACCATGGTCTATCAAATGATAGGGAGAATACATACAAAATACCACAGATTTTCTATCAGTGCAGGCTACCAAACCATGTTCAAAAGTAATGTTCATAAAGCACTGTACTTAGAGAGGTTTCATTGACTTATGAGATAGTACAGGCTGAAACAGTGAAACGTGTGAGACATTGTGTCTTCCCACAAGCGGGTCTTTCCTCAGAACCTCCCTTCAGCCAAGCAGTGCAATGCTAAAGAGCTATACCACACCACAACTCAAATGCCTTCTCAAATATTATTCTTTTTTCAAGGCTAGCTCTTCTTCTCTTGAAAGATCCTTCTTCCAAATACTCTATTTAAGTACATTTTGCTTGTTTTTCTGTTTATTTAGGGTTTTGGGTAGAAACCTTTTGCCTTACATTTGCACCCTTCTGCAGCATCTATTTTTCAGAACTGTGTTTTGAGTATGTATTTTTCTGTTAGAACAAGCTGAAGTTTATGCAAACATAAGATGATTTTTCCAGTTGTAGATGGCACTTTTAAATATTAATATGCATTTATGGAAATACATGCTGGTGAAAGGCATCTCATTAATATCAAGACAATCTCCATCACTGTAGTTTTGAGACACCTTTTCCTGAGCTATGTGTTTATAACAGCATGCATACTTCCTGTAGCTCTTGACTGCATTTTACTGCTATATATACATAGTCCAGCTGGGAAGAAATATGAGCACCTCCAGCTGAAGGCCAAGTCAAATACTAGGTCTTTGAGTGTCTTTGAATTTATAATAAACAATTCCACACGATATAGTCAAATACATGCAGATAGCTCTGAACATCTGATTCATTTAAATGCCCTTAACTTCCATATTTGCATCAACTTTGAACTTCATATTCAGCTCCTAAAAAACACTCTTATTTTACTTTCTTAAGCAATATACCTTAAATGCCTTTCTACTGAGCTCATAAATATTTAACAGTTATGTCTTTTGTTGGATTGTTCTAATAGCTCTTCCAGAATTTTCAGATTTGAGTGTAAGTAACAGAATACAACCAGCTAGTTATAATATACTATAATCTGAGTAATGCAAGGTCAGGTTTATTTTGAAAGCTCACAGTCTAGACTCTACTGTCATGATTTATTACATCACAGCTGCAGAAAAATTGGCATTAAGTAGGCCTAGGACTACTTTACAGAGTGCACAGTGAACATGTACCTGAAATAAATGAAACAACAAGCATTTTGCCTGAGCAGTGCTAAATACCAGTGAAGGGTCTAACTGCAGAGGCATCGACCTATTTAGGACTGTGTGCTGGGGGACTGGGCAGGCTTCCCATCCCTATGTCCTCAGATGGAAAGAAAGTTTTTGACAGTGCCATATTGAAGTATTTAATATTTTTGAAAGGTTTACAGTTTTTATCTAAACTTTATTAAGAAACTCTAACCAAAGCGAAAGGTAGCATTCAATCAAGGCTTTACTTTTGTGTATTAAGTTCCAGACAATCTGGCCTATGGTAACTAAAATTATCTGTTAGTGTCAAGTAATGCCTAGTGGTAATTCGGCACAAGTGTGAGAGCATCAATTCTGTTTGTACATAACCACAGAGCCTCCATGTTTTTAAGAAAGCTTTAATTGATTATTCAAGGGAACCCACACAGGTAAGGAGGACTATGTATTAATGTAATTAAATATTTATGCAAATGAAAAATATTGGGTATTTTTTCCAAAGACTTAATGAACATGCTGGAAAATTTTACTCTGGTCTAAAGGTGCAAAAACAAGTGGGTCAAATTTTTTCCTTCACTCTGAGTCTTATTTTAAAGGAATTTCAACTTGTGTGATAAAACTGGTTAAATGGGTAAGATTTCCTTTTCAATTTACTTCAGTTTATACGTACATTCAGTTATCAAAGCTAAAATTTACAAAGCTAAAATTTACAAAGTACAGTCATATTTTCTGAATCCTACACATTCTGACAGAAATTCATACTGATAAGTATTAAAAACCATACCGACTCATTAAAAATGAATAAACTATTTTTCATCGTATATCTCAAACAAATAAATATGTGCTTACACACACTTATTCTCTGAAAATATACATTCTCAGCAGCATGTACAAATTATATATCAAGGATATAGTGAAATGAAGGAAGCAATGAAATCATCTTGGGTCATCTTTTCTCTCTGTGACACTGTCTACAAAGGCTTCAACAGATTAAAACATGTCCTTGTCTGTCCCAAAATACTTCCTAAATCAATATCATGTGCACGGCAATGTGCATCTCAATAGAAGGGGTCTTTTGAGAGGCATGTTCAGTGAAATTTTTTGAGAATTTCAGCTTTTGTCAACATGCTGTTCTGGCTGGAGTAGAATTAACTTTCCTCATAGTGGCTGGTATGGGGCTGTGTTTGGTACTTGTGCTGAACACAGGGTTGACAATTATGGAGGTTTTTTTTCTTTGTTGGTGAGCTGGGCTTACACAGAGCCAAGGTCTTTGCTGCTGTTTGCATGCTGGTGAGGAAGATGGGAGTGCACTGGAGGTTGGGAGGAGACACAGCTGGAACAGGTGACCCCAACTGACCAAAGGGATATTCCAGACCATGTGACATCCTGCTCTGTACATAAAGCTGGAGGGAAGAAATGGCATTTATCTTCCCAAGTATGGGCTACACATGATGGTGCTCTGCTCTCTTGGAGATGGCTGAACACCTGCCTGCCCATGGGGACCAGTGAATTCATTCCTTATTTTAATTTGTTTGTGTGCAGGGTTTTTGTTTTCCCTACTAAATTGTCTTTATCTCAATCCATGGATTTTCCATCTTCCCCAGTTCTGCTGGCGGGAAAGTGAGTGAGCAGCTGCCTGGGGCTTGGATGCTGGCTGGGGTTAAACCATGACATATCATTAGACAATAATGGCTTCTTTTGGTGGGGTTGGTTTGGGTTTTTTTGCATGCATGGCTTTGGTTTTCTGAGATCAATCAAGTATGTGATGCAAGTTTACCATGCTGGAGTTGTGCAGTCTGTTATTTGCTGCTTTTTTTATGCTGTGTATGACTTTATTTAGGGCAAAGAAATAATTATAGAGTAGTCATTGTATCCCAGTACCTTTCAGGAACTGTAAGAGGCAGACAGAGTATATCTGGACTTTTCAAAACAGCAATAGCTGAACAAAAATCATTGTAAGGTTCACTCACATGACAGCTATTAGATAAGAAATGGTCTGAGTGCCAGAATTCCCCCTGTGAATGTTTAACAACTGCTAAAGAATTAGAGTGATGCTTCTTAAAATCTTTTCCAGGATATTACATTTGAAATCAAGATATTATAATGTCAAAATGTGAGGAAAAGACTGCTCTTCAGATGGTCAAGCTCTGTGTCCCAAGTCACCACAGACTTCTCATCTCAGGATAGCCAAGTATCTCCCATAGCAGAGGCCAAGTGGCAGCATGAGCTGGGAGCCCAGAGGCCATCTGGCTGCCATGAGGAGGGCTCAGCCTTGTCTCTGGATATCTCTGCTCATGGCCCAGAACCTTCTGCTTGTTCTTCTGCTGGCCCACATGATGGAGAGCAGGCCCAGCCTGAAGGTGCCATGCTTCTTGAATGGATCTCGTGCGCTAGCTTGGCAGGAAAGGGATGCAGGGAGGTCAGATGCATTCCTGTTGGATTAGGCTGATCAGGACCAAGACCAGTCAGTTTTAACTCAGTTCCCTCCAGCTCTCACAGCATGCTGAATGCTGCAGCCAACTGACCACCCTGGTGAGCCCACATGGATCATTCACCAGGGAACCAAAACAAGACATACATTCCAGGTGTGGTCTCGCAAATGAAACCCCACAAGTGAAACACTAGCCCAGCAGCCCCAACCCCACTTTCTCCTTCCACACTGACGGAACAGCTTACAAATGAGGGGATGAGTTCCACTGCCTGCATACAGGTGCTGTTAAGAGATGTCCGTTCCCAGACCTCCATGTGTCTGAAATACCCATTAGCTGCAGAGGTGAAGTCGGAGTTTGGGAATCCTGTGGCTTTCTGGAGTGGCAGCTGGAAAACCATGTCCCTGACATCCTTGTGCAGGAAGCTGTCTCTCTATCAGTGCTCAGTTGTGGAAAGACATTCTAGGACATACTCAAATCCTGAATATGAGGAGATACCCAAACAACTTTCTCTATCTCTTTCAAGGCAAAGGTGATGGCCTCAAAAAAGTCATCCTGTGGCACATACCTGGCCACCCACTTGATTAGGCACGTGCCTTTATCTTTGCTTTTTATCAGGCGCTCCACTCTAAACACTCCTCACCTGCACGAACTTCAGTGCTAGTCCATTCTTTATTTGTCCTCCCTGTCAGGAACACCAAAATGCCATGATTTAGACTCCTGGTTTACAGCTATGCCAAATAGTGGGGGGTGAGTATGTTGAGTGTTTCTTCATATATTTCTGGGGCATAAAACTGCCAGGAGGAAACTGAGAAGGGAAATTTGCAGGTAGAGTAATAAAGCAGGAAAAGACATGCTGTAATTCTGCCAATTCCATTGAATTTAAAAGCAGAGTAAGATAGTGAAGTTCCTAGAACTTGTGTGAAAATTGGCAGCTGGGTAGAGGACAGCAACACTCCCAGTGCCCGCGCAAAGGGGAAGAGTGGATTGCTCAGCCGCAAGGGCTGCCTGAGAGCAGCTGCCTGCCCAACAGTGCACGAGCTGCTCTGAAGCAGACTTGCCCCCCTTGCAAGGGGTCAGAAGGGTAGGGAGGCAGAACTGACTACGTGGATGGCACTGTGCAGGATAAAGTATGCTGCTCTGTAGAAAAATGGTTTTCATTAGTTCTCCTATTCAATAAGAACTATTTTTTATAAACAGTGGTAGCAAATCACCAGTGAGCTCTTGGAACTAACAATAATGTGTTGCTTGATTATTATGCTTGTCCAAACGCCTTCACCTTCAGCCCTTCCTTTTCCTGCCAGTTTAGACTGATGTTTTTAGGAGCAGAGCTTGTCATGCTGCAGGATCTTCAGAATTATTTAAAACATTTTCCTCAACAACCGTTCTTAATAATTTTGAAAGTCCCATGGCATAACTCAAAATATATATACTCTTCAGTACTGTTGACTGATTTGGAGCCCAAAATAACCCAGATGAGTAGGTGAGCTGATCTAGAGCTGTCAAAACTGGCTCAGCACCACAGATGTGTCAAAAAACAAACTGAATAAACAATGTCAAGAGAAACTAATAAGGTATTAACACACGGGCTGACAGCAGGCATTGGACCTCACAATTAGCTACCTACACATAAAATCTATGTAATGCTTGAAACTACAACAAGGTAAAACAATTTAAAGATCAATCAAGTGGTTTAGTTTTGGTTTGGGTTTTTTTGTGGCAGAGAGGACAGAGGTCACACCAAGCTCTGGAAAAAACTGGAGACTGTAGTTCTTTGTTATGCAGACCTGTACCAAATGCCAAAGCTCATTTTCCAAGTAATCTCTAGACTGTTTTCATCTGGTCCTTCTAAAACTCAAGCATAATCTCCTCCTGAGCCCAGTGAGACTTAGGGAGAAGGACGTTTCTCCATTTCTTTGTTCCCTGACCTGGCTTGGGAAAAATCTTCCAATTACACACAGTGGATATATCACACCATGCCTGTTTGGCTTTCTGACAACACTGAAACAGACACTCCTGTTTTCCTGATCAATGGTACTTGCCTCCAAGCAAGCTGTATTGCACTGTGAGCTGGTCTCTGCCATAAAAATGCACACAGCGTGTATATAGATGCATATACATACATCCATTTATATTCCCAGCACAGCAGATGAAATAATTCTGCACCATGTATTGTTTTGTGCTGTTAAGGTGCACTTGCTTTGCAAGCAAAACAGTAGATCTTTCATTTGCCGGTGACATTGCACAAAGTGCTTATAATTCAGTGTTAGCTTATCAGCCGTCCAATCTCCCACTCCAGGGAATGTGTCAACCATCAAAAGGAGTGGAGGAGGTGCGCTGAATCTTAATGGCTTCTATTTCATCAGACTCACTTTCTTAAGGGCATTTAATCAATGAGGACAAGTAGTAGGCAGATTTTTAAATAAATGTGTCACTTTAGGTTAATCTGCAGTACAGTTGAATGTATTTGTTTATGCGATTCCCCCGAATATGTTGCTCTGCTGCTCAGCTGAATTGATAATCTGTAAATCAAAACATGTTACAAGTAGTTTTAAACTAGCCCTTGAGCAATGACTTCATTTGACCTACTGGTATCTAAACCATTCAGAAGTTTCAGATCCAAGGGTGTTTAATGTCAGTTTTGTGTTCAGCACAGTTTCAAGTAAGCTTTTGGTTCAGTGAATCCAAATTGGGTTTTGGTCATTTCATCCTTATAGGAATATTTTTGTATAGGGTTTTTCTTTTTTAATGTGGCAGGTTTTTTCTCCTTTTCTTTCGTTTTTTCTTTTCCTTTCATGAAGTAGTCTTTGGGGAAAAAGAAGATCACAACCATTTGCAATATTTCAGCATTGCCTCACTCTTACTTATCAGTCTCATATAGCAGTTAATGCAACTGTACGATAGGATAAAATAGATAACTTTTTAGAAGCATATTTACTTTCAAAGCAGTGAAAACACAAAACCAAATAAAATTGATCAGATAGGCATGTAGATAAATTCATCTGTGCTCATGCAGGTGATAAGCAGCTACCCATGAGTTCTGATTTACAATGTTAACTCCCTGCTAATTAAAGCACTGAAACTGTTTATCCTTCTCACTGCATGTGAGACAAAGATTAGCAAAAAATTCATGGAGGAAAAAAGGATCATGCATTAGCATACATTAATCATGTTTAGTCTATTGTAAAATGGATCTAAATTATACCAATATATATCAGTGTTCAGAGAGAGGTAAACTGGCAAAGTAGTGGGAAAAAAAGCTAGCCCATCTGTACTTCAGACTTTCACTGATGCAAAACATTGGCAGGGCTGCTTTGATTTACACTGATATGAACAAGATTATAATTAAGCCTAACAGCTAGACTGTATGCTACTTGTGCTACTCAGCTGTGAGAACATATAAGGCCTGAATGTGTAGCCAAAATCCCCTTGGAGACCAATGCAAACTTCACCTACGCAACGACTACAGGGCTGTACTGTAGTAGTGTAGAAATTATTCTCTGCTTTAACAGAAAACTTTTATCTACAGCCATTTATGGAGGCCTTTTGCAGAAATACTCTGTAGATCAAAGTGTGTGACATTGCAAAGGACATCTGTGATTATGAAAGGCTGCTTGTGTTATGTAATATAAATCATTTGAGCATGGACATCCAACCAGAATATGACTTTCCAGTTCTTGTGAGGAATAATTAGATCAGCGAGAACACATCACGTGCAGAGTAGTGAAAGAAAATGCATCAATGGATCTCACAGAGAAAACAGGAAATAGGGCTGAGGAGGTGTTACAGATGCTCTCAGCAATGTTCTTATGATTTTAAGGGTGATTTTCACATGACCTTAACCTGCACAAATTCTGTTTCAAAACTGTGCAACACTAGCTCATAAACATATACATATAATGAGTACTTCCATATCTTTATATATCTACTGATTTGAATCCCAATTTCCCTTTTCTCCATTCAAGTTAAATTAAACTAATTCCTGTCCATTCGACTCGTAATGCACATTTAGCTTCCTAAGACTGTAATCTATTTTACCTTCCTACCCTGCAGGAGGGTTTCAAGACCCCAGGTAAAAAACACCACATTGCTTAGCGAGGGATCTTTAATATGGATCTGAATGCCATGTAAATCAAACCATTCTGTAAACTGTGCTTCAACCTCTTTAAACACATCTCCATGTTAGCTTTAACATCATTATGTCCCATTGTGATGAAAATGGACTTTCTGTATCCTGTGATAATGAAAATAGCCACTTTATGCAGTTTCTGTCTGCAATTATCCAGGCTTTTCTCAGACTCTAGAGGAATCTAAGCTAATTGCTTTGGGACTTCTGCTACATTTCCATAAATTCTTTGTTAATTTTTCATGAGAAACTGTTATTGCAGTTGGCCTTAAAGTTCCCATTGTATTCAATAATGTAAAGAAGTCATTATGAAAACATAACCAATTCACTAGTGCTTCCATCAAAGCTACACTCTTTTATCTACATGTATTCTCAGGTGAGACTGAATGACTCATCCAAACCCTTCATTGGTGCTCTTTTTTTTTTTTTTTT